>OU015771.1:32254559-32334559 GCA_907173295.1 Fagus sylvatica
GTGACATGTATCATGGCATGGTGAGCATACTGAAACATTATATAATTAAATGTTTCCTATCAAAAAAAAAAATTTTCACATGTTATTAACATCAGATTTTTACAATAGTGTTTTTTGGTTGCATTGATGATCTCTGCATAACATATATAAATGTCAATTCTATATTCTATAGTGTTTTTTAAAAAGTATGTTAGGGCTTGTTTGGTTGAACTTATTTTCATCCTAAAAAGGGAATGTAAAGTTTTTTAAATTATCACTTTTTAAGGTACCATTATACTTTTACACAATAAACAAAATAAGCTGATGAAATTAAGCTCATCCAAACGCACACGCAATCATTGATGAAGCAATAAAACTTACTGTTCCTGTATTCTGCCAACATTGATTTTGTTGTTACTGAGTTGACTTTGTGATATATTACTGACTTATTTAGAACAATATCCCTTTATGAAATTATAATTAGACAATTCTTATTTCATTTCTTTAATGCCATCTCCATGTAGTCTAGCAAAGGCATATTATACAGCACAAGGTCAAGTCAACAAGAAAACTAAGCCCTGAACTGAACTCTTGGGGTTGCTTGGTTGGGATGGATAGGCAATGTACATGAATTGCTCTGGTGAAGTTCTGAGCTTTTCACATTGACAAACATAGAAAACTGTGATAATAGACTTGGCATAGTGGAAGTATATAAACAACCTTGCTAAACTCTGGTGTATAATTGATGGGTAATAAGTCAAAAAAGCTGTTTTGCTTGAAAGAATCTAATTGAGGAAATAGTGTCTCCATTGACTGTTGGTAATTGGTTTATTGTGACCAGTATCATCAAATTCTTGAGTGTAACTTACGAATTTTCAAAATTTTAGTTCCTTATAATATTTGAAATATTAATGAACTGGTGTTAGTAAATAGTAATAGCAGTTTGACACACAACATACCTCACCTTTATAGCAATTGTTCCCATTATTCATTATTTGATCTTACTCATTGAGCATACATGACAATATCAATATCTTTTTGTGTTTTGTTTCCGTCATTAGGAGTATCTCAAATTGCTAAATAGATTTGAGAAATTAACCTGTTTGTCATGCATGTAGAGTTTGTCATGCTTAGAAATTAACCTGTTTTACATCCCCGGAAATGATTTTCTTTATTCTAAAGATGTTGGTATTCTTTGTTTTCTGTCTTAAATTTGATCTCTATTATTGTGTTTATCTTGTGATAGCCTAACCGCTTTCTTCTTTTTCCTGCATTATATTTCTCAGGTGTATACCAAGTCGTTATGAGGAAACCAGAAACCAAAAGACAACACTACAGGAACATTTTCAGCCAGTTGTGGGGGTGCAAAGACCAAAATATATTCAGTTCAACTACAAATATGAAAGATTAAGATGAGGTTTCATGTACAGGGTACCACATTAGATTCTTGGAAGAACAAAATGGTATATATTAGCAAACAGTGTTATCAAGTCTGGCAGTAATCTCTTCCATTTCCTTTCTAGCCCTATTCAGTTTTGTTTCATGGATAGGATGTTGGGGTTAGTTTTTATTATAAAAATGACAATGAAATTGTAAAACGGGTGTTTTCTCATTTAGCATAATTTCCTGTTCTCAAGTTTGCTTCCCATAGGCAAACCAATTCCGTTGTAAATTCAAACAGATAATGATTTTAGTGTTATAGGGTTATAGACTAAGGCAATTCCAGATGTTTTCCCTAATATGCCTCGCAAATACAGTTCCTGTAAAGTACTACTGCCTAGTACTTATACCTTTCTGTAGTCTTTGATATACTTGATTATTAAGTGGGTCTGATTTTTGTTTTTTTGGCATATTAAAGTCTCAATGTCTCATTGTGCTCTGAATGTTTGTTTTCCAAGCTCCTTTACATTGTTAAGGACTGATTATTTAGTAGTCCAAGACTACACATAAATACGTAGTCCTCCTCTCACATGAATGGTAGGTCTAATTATATAAATATGAGTCTTACTAATTAAATTCATGGTAGGACCCACCATTTATGTAAGAGGGGTCTTGGACTACTGAATAATTTTCACATTATAAGTCTGTAACTTCCTAAATATAATTATTACAATTTATATCATAGGAATACCATATCACTGTAAAATAACTTTTATTATTATTATTATTTTTATGAGTGAAGATATAAATGCTAATCTAACACGCACACATTCTTGTACTCTCATAGAAGGATGGGGATGGGGATGGGGATGGGGATGGGAATGCCGGATGAATCACTATAAAATAACTTTGAAGGCGAACAAGTTGGTAAAAGTTTGTAGCCCAAAGCCCAATGAACTATCTTCACCACTCACCGCCCATAATCATATGGAGTGAAACCAACCAAAGTCCTACATGTTCTCAGTAATCATCCAAAAATCCAAAGTTCCAAATAACTTATGGACCAGGCTTCACACCTAGCCAAGCCCGGAGTAATTTCACGGGTCTCAGTAACCAGCCCAGAAGAAATAGAAAAGACCATTACCCTAAACAATAACCCACCTTTAAGCCTCACCCGGTCACCCCTCTAAGTCCATAGAAAGCCCCCTTGCTCACCCCAAACCATACTCCAAACGGACGCCCACGCTACCTGCAAAAGAGGAACCCAAAAAACTGAAGTTTGAACCTCTAGTGTAATGTAAGTTGTAACCATACAATCAGGAGCCAAAATTTGAATATAGTAGGACAAAATTTTATAGTTTTCATACACATAAGGGAATTTGGAAAATTAAAAATATTTGGGTAAATTGATTTTTAAAAATTTAGAGTCTTGGGTATGTTTCATTTAAATCTTAAGCTTTCCAAATGTTTCATTAAATCTCAAAATTTCAAAAAAAATTAAGCTACTAAACTCCAAATTTATCCTTCTTGCCACTTTGTGCATTTTTTTTGTAAGAACGAAACCGAATCAGTTGATCAATTGTTTTTTCCATGCCCTCATGCTATCAGCCTATCATCATTTGGAAGAATACCCCTTGGCAACTGGACTTCAGAGTTATGGGAGAGAAAATCTCAAATCAGAGCAAAAATGGAGATCTCTTCCTTCAGTTTCTATGGGAATCAACATGGAAGAAGAAACACATTTCACCCTCTTCACTGCACTGCTGTGCGACAATAAATAAAATTCTAACAATGTAAAACCAAGCCTTTTAAATTTGGTGAGTGTTAGAACATAAGCCCAATGGGTCTTAGGTCCAATATATTGTCATGTATAGCACTCCTTTTACTTGTGTATTATTCTTACCTCTGCCTATATAAAGGCTCTCTCTTGTACTACATTCGACATATAATACAAACACAGACTTTCAGTTTTTAACATGGTATCAGAGCTAAGGCTCTAATATTGTGCAGTTCTAGTCCTTCCAGGCGTTATTCCGCTGCCTCAGCTGTCTCCGGCACTGCCCAGCCGCCACCGTCAGAAATCCGGTTGCCTGCGCTGCCAAGAAGTTGATTCATCACCGAATAGACTTGCTGCCACCCTCCGTTCTCCCGATATTGGACTCCTATAACGACACCTCTGCAGCCGTTGGAAAGATCTCGCAAAGCTCGACCCAACCGCGCCAGAATCAACCCCATCGGAGTCTGGACGCGCCTCCACGCGCCGCCCAAAATTTCGGCGCCGTCACCCTCGGTTCTCCTGCTACAGGACTCCGATCACGACACCTCCGCTGCCGTTGGAAAGATCTCGGGAAGCACGACCCAACCGCGCAAGAATCAACCTCATCGGAGGCCGGACGCGCCGCCCAAAGATCCGGCCGCTGTCAAGCTTTTTCTGCCACGCGCCCACGCGCTTGTCTCTTGTCCAGTCAACCCTAGTGCCACGTCAGCATGACCGTTGACTTTGACCAGCGTTGACCGTTAACTTTGACCATTGACTTTGACCGTTGATCAACATTGACTTTTCAGTTGACTTTTTTCAGAGTTGACTTTTTGCAACCCAGGTGCTTTCTATCCAGTTTTTCGCGCTGATTTCATTTTTGTGGTCTATTTTTGCAGTTGAGGTTTCATTATGGCTTAAAATGAAATTTCTAAGCCTATTCACAGGAGATCAAATCAAAAGATTTCTCATCTTATTTGTGCTTTTTGCAAGCATCGCGGTCACACTATTGATCGATGTAACATGTGTGCTGGCATTCTTCAGCGCTCTGCAGCCTTGACTGCCTCTGAGTCTATACCATCATCCGATGCTGCATCTTTTGATCCTGTCTCATTGACTACACCTACTTACAGCATAGCAGATCTGTAAGCCTTTTTCAGTCAGGTTCAAGTTTTGTCTGCCAGTGCATCTAATCCTGCTCTTTCTGTGACACCAGGTATCTCTTCTGAATGGTTCTTAGATTCTGCCTGCTGCAATCACATGATGGATAATCCTTATCTCACAAGTGCCCACACTCCTCCTGTCTTACCTACTATTACCACTGCTGATAGCTCTGCCATGACTGTTAGTTATGTCGGCTCCATCTCTACCCCCAACTTATCTGTCTCTGATGTCTTTTGTGTTCCTAAACTGCATCTTAATATTTTATCTGTTGGCCAACTAACCGAACTTGGTTTAAACATGTTCTTTTCTTCTCGTGGTTGTCTTGTGCAGGATTCTCAGACGGGGCAGATCGTTGGGACCGCGCGTAAGGTTAGACGGTTGTTTGAGCTTACTTCCCTTCACCTTCCGTCTTCATCAGTCTCCGCCCCTGTTATTGCTGCTTTTGCCTCCATCAAGTTGTCATACTCTCATCTAGGTCATGTTTCTCTACCTCGTATTCAAACCTTAGTATCTAGGGGTCTATTAGGTTCAGTTTCTTCCAGTCCATTTGATTGTATGCCATGTCAGCTAGGCAAACAACCTACCTTACCTTTTAATAATAGAGAGTCTATTGCTTCTGCAACTTTTGATCTTATTCATTCAGATATATGGGGGCCCTCTCCTGTTCCCACAGTAGGGGGGTCAAGATATTTTGTTATTTTTGTCGATGATTTTTCTCGTTACACTTGGATTTATTTAATGAAAAATCGTTCTGAAGTTCTCACAATATATCGTGATTTTGCTAAAATGGTTCAGACTCAGTATTCTAAATCTATTAAGGTATTTCGCTTTGACAATGCACGAGAATATAGGCAAACTGATTTTTCTACTATTCTTAAACACTATGGAACTATTTTTCATACCTCTTGTGTTGGCACCTCACAACAAAATGGACGAGCTGAACGTAAACTCCGTCACATCCTAGATACTGTTAAGGCTCTCACCAATGCAGCCTCCACTCTTGCCTCATTCTAGGGTGAAGCTGCTCTCACTACAGTGTACACCATCAACCGATATCCTTTACTTGTCGTTCAAAACACAACACCATATGAACGGTTGTTTGGCACAGCTCTAAACTATAGTCTACTCAAGGTTTTTGGTTGTGTCTGTTTTGTTCTTCTTCAACCACATGAGTGCATTAAACTCCAACCCCGCTCCCAGCTATGTTGTTTTCTTGGCTATGGCTTTGAAGAAAAGGGGTACCGGTGTTATGATCCAGTCGCCAAGCGTCTTCGAGTCTCTCAGCATGTGGTATTCTGGGAACACAAGATGTTCTATTCCTTACCTTTATTTTCTGCAGGTAATTCTGATTCTCAGGCTGATCCTCTACCAAATCTCTTCCCTAAGATTCCTTCCCTTTCTGCTGAGTCAGTTAATCCCATCTCCGACGAGTCTCCCCCTGCTGATCCCTCCTCTGATGAGTCTCCTACAGCCGATCCTACCTTCGACGAGTCTCTTTTCTCTGCCCCTGCTGCGAATCCGGTTAACACTACTGCTCCTAAGCCCCATCGCTCTCATCGGGTAAGTACTATTCCCTCTCATCTTCGTGACTTTCACTACTTTTCTGCCTTTGCCACCTTACATGAACCTCACACCTTTCGTGAGGCCTCCTCTGACCCTTTATGGCAGCAAGCTATGAAAGAAGAATTGGATGCATTGTTAAAGACAAGTACTTGAGATCTGGTTGATTTGTCAGCTGGTAAATCTGCTATTGGTTGCAAGTGGGTGTATAAGATCAAGACTCGATCAGATGGTACTGTTGATCGCTATAAGGCTCGTCTCGTTGCCAAGGGATTCACTCAAGAGTATGGCATTGACTATGAGGAGACATTTTCCCCGGTGGCTTGCCTCTCCTCTTTTCGTACACTTATTGCAGTTTCTGCTTCCCGACATTGGCCACTTTTTCAGATGGATGTGAAGAATGTCTTTCTTAATGGAGAACTAACTGAGGAAGTCTACATGCAGCTCCCTCCTGGTTTCTCCCAACCTCCAGGCTTTTCTCCCAAAGTGTGTCGCTTACGTCGGGCACTATATGGTCTTAAGCAAGCTCCACGAGCTTGGTTTGCCAAGTTCAGTTCCACCATTTCTCAGCATGGTTTTTCAGCTAGTTCATATGATTCAGCTTTGTTCTTCCGACGCTTAGATCATGGTATTACCCTTCTCTTGTTGTATGTAGATAACATGATTATTACTGGTGATGATGTGCAGGGCATCCAGGATCTTAAGCGCTTCCTTGGTCAGCACTTTGAGATGAAGGATCTGGGTCCCCTCAGTTATTTTCTTGGCCTTGAAGTCTTTTCCTCCTCCGATGGTTACTATCTCACTCAAGCCAAGTACACATCTGATCTTATCTCTCGAGCTGAAATCACGGACAACAAGATCGTTGACACACCCATTGAATACAACAATCGTCTGAATACTCATGATGGAGAACCACTTCCTGATGCTACCCTTTACAGATAGTTAGTTGGGAGTCTTGTTTACCTCACTGTCACTCGACCGGACATCTCCTATGCCGTTCACATTGTTAGCCAGTTCATGGCTGCACCGCGGTCTCTCCATTATACTGCTGTACTTCGGATTCTTCGGTATTTGAAAGGCACCTTGTTACATGGACTTCACTTCTCATCTCAGTCGTCGCTCACTCTTCAGGCTTATTCTGATGCCGACTAGGCAGGGGACCCTACTGACTGTCATTCCACTACAGGGTATTGTTTTCTTCTTGGTGACTCTCTCATCTCTTAGCGCAGCAAGAAACAATCTGTTGTTGCTCGTTCTAGTACTGAGGCAGAATATCGAGCACTTGCTAACACCACTGCTGAGCTCCTTTGGTTATGTTGGCTTCTCCAGGACTTAGGCATTGATTGTTCTACTGCAGTTCTGATCCATTGTGACAATCGAAATGCCATCCAAATTGCCCACAATGACGTCTTCCATGAGCGTACCAAGCATATTGAGATCGACTGTCACTTTGTTCGTCATCCTTATTACAGGGTACTTTGCAGCTCCGTTCAGTGTCTTCTCAGGACCAGTTAGCTGACATATTCACCAAACCTATGCCTCCAGGCCATTTCCGTGATCTTATTTCCAAACTCAAGTTGGTGTCTCTTCACCCAACATGAGTTTGAGGGAGGATGTTAGAATATAAGCCCAATAGGTCTTAGGCCCAATACATTGTCTTGTATAGCACTCCTTTTACTTGTGCATTACTCTTACCTCTGCCTATATAAAGGCTCTCTCTTGTACTACATTCGACATATAATACGAACACAGACTTTCAGTCTTTAACAGCGAGAAAAGATTAGCAAATTAAGCTCATGATTCACATGTTAAAGAATGAAAATACCATAGTAGAAAATATCACCCACACATTATGAGCTGAAAGTCTGAAACTGTAAAGTTTGGCAAGTTCTATGTCCATCATCTTCAAAACACCATTTTAAAATAGCCTCCCAAATCTTCTAAATTCTAATTATGATGCTTACAATCTTATAAAATGGGCTTTTGATTACATATATTAGGCCCCGCTCCGATGTTTCTCATTCCTTCTTGGGTTTATCAGGAATCAGAGGAGGAATGGCCGGATGGTGAAGTCCTGAGCCTTTTTGTTTTCATTAATAATTATTCAACGAAAAAGAAAAAGTTAGTCAAGTTTATAAACTAATAAAGAAAGGGTCTTGTTAACGAGTGCCCTTAGGACAATGATTAAGGAAGCATTTAATGCTTCCACTTTATAGGAAATAGTGAACTTTTAATATTAAAATAATACAAAAACAACTTTTAAGGGTATTTCGGTCTTTTCATTTATTATTTTAATAGTAAAAGTTCATTATTTCCCATAAAGTATAAGCATTTAATACTCCTTAATCATTACCCTAAGAGCACTTGTTAACAAAATCCATAAAAAAATAAAAAAGAAGTGGGTAACACTTTATTGGTCCAGATATTTTAGGGTGGCGTCAGTGCTATAAATGTTGTGTGACTGGAAAGATTATTTTATGTGACAAACAATGAATGTTCTCCTTGTTGTATGACCGAATTTGCTTACGTAATAAAATCAAATCAATTTAACCCATTTATTTGGTTGGAATTAGTTCCATTTATATACTCCTATTTTGTATCTTCTGCCGTCAATATATATATATATATATAAAAGGTTAGTTTATTGGAAGTTAAATTAATTAAAACCAAAAATGACTTTTTAATTCAAAATATTTCGGAGTTTTAGTAAAAGTGACTATAGCATGCAGATGTATATGTGCACGTTACTTTTAGCTTAATATTTGATTATAAAAAGACTAGCATAATGTTTTTAGGACAAAGATTGGCTTCAACCTGGGTTGGAAAAAATTCCTCCAACCCAGGACGTGGCACCATTTGTTACTGGACATGTGTCCAGTCATGTGCAATGCACATGCCCACTTAAGCTTGGTTAACCCCGTTAACTCTCTACTCCCGTCCCGTACTCTCTCTGCCTCAGACTCCCGTCCCGTAATCTCTCAACTTCCTCTCTCTCTCCTCTCAGCCGTCTCCCCTCTCCTCTGAACCGCCGGTCCCCTTGCCCTGAACGTGCCGCCGCTCCCAACCCCTCTTTGTACCGCCACTCCCAGTCGGTCCCCCAGCCTCCACCCACTCCTTCCAGCCCTTTCTTTTCGCGGCACTCCTCCGATCCACTCCGAGGTTCGAGGTTTCTATCGGATCTGGGTTTGAAGAGATTTTCACGGCACTCGTCCCACCCCCTCCGAGGTTCGAGGTTTGTTTTCCGTTTGTTTTCCAGATTTGAGTTTTTGATTCATGGGTTTTGATTTATTAATGGGTTTTTCCAGATTTTTGATTAATGGGTTTTTAGGCTGTTTGATTTTGGGTGGAACTACATCTTATACGTGAATCTCCACTATTGTGGCTCTGCAATATATATTTTTTTAATTTTATTGTATAGGGCCATGTCGCGATGAGGTTTATAATTAAAATCTTAATTTAGCTTTTGAATCCTACATTTTTTGAGCAAATGAATGAAGCACAAAACATATTGGATTGGAAGTTGGAACTAAATGAATACCAGGCACTACATATGGATTAACAGCTATTTGTGTAATTAAGTTGGTATATGAGTTATAGTAAATGATCCTTTGCTCACTCAATCTCTATGCAAAGTAAAAGTGGATGATATTTTTCAGGTGCAGATAAAGTGGCCAGCAGGGAACCATTAGCCTGGGGTTTATGCTATAACAAGGAAATGAATTCCAACTCATATTACTGTGATGAGCACTATAATAACACTTATCCATGCGCTCATGGAGTTGCATACTATGGCCGGGGTGCTCTACCTATCTATTGGTACTTATCTACTTTTTTAATCACACTGACAATGATCATAATTCATACATCTAAATTATTTTCTCTGTCTTGCATCATTCAATTTCAATAGGAATTACAATTATGGAGAAGCTGGTAAAGCCCTGAAGGTGGATTTGTTGAACCATCCAGAATACATTGAGCAAAATGCTACCTTGGCTTTCCAGGTTGCAATTTGGAGGTGGATGACGCCAATTAAGGAGCATCAACCATCAGCACATGATGTCTTTATTGGCTACTGGAAACCCACCAAAAATGACACTTTGGCCAAACGGGTTTCTGGTTTTGGTGCTACCATGAATGTGCTCTATGGAGATCTTGTTTGTGGTGAAGATGATAATGAGTCCATGAACAACATCATCTCCCATTACTTATATTACCTTGATCTCATGGGTGTTGGCCGAGAAGAAGCAGGGCCTCAACAAGTGCTAAGTTGTGCTCAGCAGGTTGCTTTCAATCCATTCTCTTCGTCATCTCCTTAGGTGTTGATGGATAGCCCATCCCTCCTTGAACAAATCCTTTTTATAAGGTAATGCATTAATATGGTTCTGAGAACCTATTAAAGGTTCAAACATGATGGGAAAGTAAGAGTTTGTGTAATTTATTTCTTTGTCTCCGTGAAGCTAGCTAGACTTGGTTGGACAATAGGAGTTAGTAATGATTTGTAATTGCCTGTTGAGTGGAGAGGGAGTTGGAGGATACCAGAGTGAATGGAAATGGTGTATATTGGTACCAGAATCGCACTGTTTCCCCTGAAATTGTTGAAGTTCAAGAAGAGTCCAATAACATTCATTCTATGTACTTTTGAGATTTGGTTTTTTCCAGCTGTAATGCTGGGTTGTGACAATTGATCTTTAATAAAATCTGTTGATTCAAAAAAGAAAAAAGATACTCATACTCTGTAATGATACAAAAGCTTTATCACTTTATGAGATCCACAATCTTGTCAAAGTGAACAATACAACTAAATGTTAATGCCATATAGAGCATTTAAAGGCACATATGCCAGACCAAAAGATAACATCATACTACATAAATCACAAAGTTAAGCAACTCAAACCTTCTCAGTACTCATACACAAAAATAATTTGGCCAATAACTATAATGACAAATAAATTAGCCAACACAAAAATAGTCTCCAATCTCAAGTTAATACAACTAAATGTTAATGCCATATAGAGCATTTAAAGGCACATATGCCAGACCAAAAGATAACATCATACTACATAAATCACAAAGTTAAGCAACTCAAACCTTCTCAGTACTCATACACAAAAATAATTTGGCCAATAACTATAATGACAAATAAATTAGCCAACACAAAAATAATCTCCAATCTCAAGTTAATAAATTTGCACTCCCACTCCACCCTACTTGAAATGCTTGCTAATATGGTGGTCTGCTTGGATAATATCAGACGGAGATACTGAAACCTGCAAACAACAAACATGCTAGCAAACATTAATATATGCAAGAAAAAAAAAAAAACTAATGAAAAATATAGTAAAGTTGTAGCAAAAATTATAAGAAATAACCTGATTCAAACCATTAAATTCTTGGATGTAGTGTCCCGCAATGCGGTCTTGTCCAACCAAATTAGCACAAATGGAAGATTCCTACCAAGGACATTTAAAATTTATGAACCACTTTTATATTTATAGTAAGACATTAGACATAATAAGTTAAAACTAGCATCATACTTGAGTCAAGTTATCCACCAAGTGTGATACTTGTCTAACATTACTACATTCTTCATGAGAATTGATGTGAACAGTGGAATCAACCTATCACACATTGCAAAAAATATTTGTCACATAAACTTAAAAAAAAAAAAAATTATAGACCTACAAATTGAAAAAAAATTATGGACCTACAAATTGATGTATTATAGTGGAATGTAATATTTATTACTTTATTTAGGCAGCCAACTAATTGAACTTGTCTTACCTTACCAACCGCAATCCGGTCTTGTCCAACCAAATTAGCACAAATGGAAGATTCCTACCAAGGACATTTAAAATTTATGAACCACTTTTATATTTATAGTAAGACATTAGACATAATAAGTTAAAACTAGCATCATACCTGAGTCAAGTTATCCACCAAGTGTGATACTTGTCTAACATTACTATGTTCTTCATGAGAATTGAGGTGAACAGAGAAATCAACCTATCACACATTGCAAAAAATATTTGTCACATAAACTTAAAAAAAAAAAAAAATTATGGACCTACAAATTGATGTATTATAGTGGAATGTAATATATCTTACTTTATTTAGGCAGCCAACTGATTGAACTTGTCTTGCCTTACCAGCCTTACGAGCCTTTTGTTGTACTATTTTGCTTCGAGATTTATTGTTTTTCCGTAATTCTAATGCATTTTTCAACCTCCCTCTTGGACGACCAACAGTTGGCTTCGTTTTAATCCCACCTATGCCTTGAAAAGTTATGTCCTCATGGGACTCAAACCCAATATGACCTTGTACAACATCCCCATGAACAATTTCACCTCGGACCTCTATGCAACCCTCCACACTATCAGAGTAACATCTTTTTCTCATCTCTTGCAAATCCTTCATTAAATTTTCAGAGCATCTTTTGGCATGTTCATACATCATCTCACTCTCTGCAGCAAATGTGGAAATTTCACGAAAATTGTGACTCAAATGAGAGTAACGCTTTCCCATCAACTCTTGAGCATCACCCCCAATATCAATGCCACGATGATCCTTGATAGAACCAACCTTTGCATCTTGTGTCCATCTTTTCAATAGATAATGGCTTGGAAGTCTCTTAACATTTTTCTTTTCAAGAACTTTCAAAGCATGGACACATAGAATTCCTACAAAACTGAACTTCATACAATTGCATTGGACATTAACTGTTGAGGCTTCATATTTCACCAAGTGCTCTTGAGTTCTCTGCCTATATTTAACTTTGTATTCTGTGACAGCATCAGATTTACTAACCTTGTAAATAGTACAATCTCCAATCTTCATATATTCATCTTGAAACATTTGGAACATCTCTGGGGTGTACAACCCTACAACATATCTCAACATTTCCACATCAACTTGTAAAACTGGTATTGTTTGCCTCATTTTGAACTCAGCTTGTAGTTCTTGATGTCGTTTATCAGCTAGGACTCTAGAATAATGCCCCAAAAAGCGCAAAATATCATGTTTTGGCTTCAAGTATTTCTTCAACACATTGTTTATTGATTCACTTCGTTGGGTGCTCTTCATATCAGCAGTGAACATATGTCGACCATATACCATAGCCCATTTTTCCTTCACCTCAAAAATTCCAGCCAACCATTTATTATCTGTAAGACTATATTTCTGAAGCATATTATCCCATGCAAGTAGCCAATCATCTTCATCTTCATAATCATACATGCAATGACTAAAATCATCTGTGAATTCCTTAGATGAATGAAATACCTGACTTAGATGCTTAGCAGCATTCTGATAAATATGCCATACACATAAACGATGGTTTGATTCTGGAAATACCTCTGCTATTGCTCTAGCCATTGCTGCTGATTGATCTGTGAGTATAGTTTTTGGATGCTTCCCCGACATGGCACTCAAAAAAGTCTTAAACAACCACTTAAATGACTCTACAGTTTCATCATAAAGTAAAGCTGCACCAAAGATAATTGTTTGTTTGTGATGATTAACCCCAACAAATGGAGCAAAGGGTCGATCATATGTATTAGTCCGATAAGTCGTGTCAAAACATATAACATCTCCAAAGTGTCCATAATCAACTATTGATCTAGCATCAACCCAGAAAATGTTCATGATTAAATCATCATCATCAAGTTGTATTGCATAAAAATAAGATGGATCTTCTAATTGCATCTTATGAAAGTATTCCATCACGGCACGACCATCTCCTTTCTTCAAAGCCATTCGTCTCTTATTTTGTACATAATTTTTATAATCAATATCCAAAAACCCAAGATTTTCACGACCCCCAGCTTGCATACTCAATAAATCTATGGTTTGCTTTATTGATATTCCAGACTTTTCTGCATCATCTCCAATAGCCTTTTGAGCAAGTGAAATTTTTCTCTTTGACCTTAACATATGTTTCATTGGCGAAGGAGCAAACTCATGATTATGTTGTTCGTGAAAAGAAACAACTTCTAACATACCATCCTTTTGAAGTTGACATGTCATTCGTGCTAAACAACCCACTCGTGAAATTGGGTGATGAAAAGATACTTGTTCTCGGCGTTTGTCAGCACCTCGTTCACCCTCTTTTGAGCAAACAAATGTTCTCCTTTTAATTTGTCCCGTCTTTCCTCGCTTTATAAATTGCTTCCTTACACTGAAGCCAGTTCGGTGAGCATATTCTTTGTAAAATTCATAGGCACTGTCATCACAATCAAACTTCATACCAATTTTTGGAACTTCTACATTATTCTTGTTATCTCTATTTGGAATGTTTGATTTGTTTGGACTTCCATTAGGAACTTCTAATTGAGCCTCCTTTTGTTGATCAATTATGCCATCATTCAATTCATTTTCCACAAAGCTTTGGCTAATATTCATGATCTACAATCAAGATAACACGTTCAATATTCATAACCCCAGCGGAAAGAAAAAAAAAAAAACCCTCTGAAAGAAATTGATAACCAAAAAAACAGTAAGAATATAACCCATAAAGTCACTAAGCCAATCAAGAAAAATACAGTAGTCACATTACAATGAAGTTTTAATGAAAAACAATAGTGAAAAGCAAGCATAAAAATACAGTAGTCACAATACATTAAAGAATCAAATAAACAATAGTGAAAAGCAAGCATAAAAATACAGTAGTCACAATACATTAAAGAATCAAATAAACAATAGTGAAAAGCAAGCATAAAAATCTAAAATCTTTTCGTTAAGCATTAAGTATAAACAGTAGACAATAGTCACATTACAATGAAGTTTTAATGAAAAACAAACCTAAAAATGTTGAACTCTTGGTCTTCTTAGGAACTTCAGAGAAGGAAGCCGGTGGGGGCTAAGGAATATCAGAACAAAATGATCCTAAACATTAACAAATCAAAAACCCATTAATCAAAAATCTGGAAAAACCCATTAATAAATCAAAAACCCATGAATCAAAAACTCAAATCTGGAAAACAAACCTCGAACCTCGGAGGGGGTGGGACGAGTGCCGTGAAAATCTCTTCAAACCCAGATCCGATTGAAACCTCGAACCTTGGAGTGGATCGGAGGAGTGCCGCGAAAAGAAAGGGACGGAAGGAGTGGGTGGAGGCTGGGGGACCGACTGGGAGTGGCGGTACAAAGAGGGGTTGGGAGCGGCGGCACGTTCAGGGCAGGGGGACCGGCGGTTCAGAGGAGAGGGGGGACGGCTGAGAGGGGGGGAGAGAGAGAGAAAGTTGAGAGAGCTTACGGGACGGGAGGGGAGTACGGGACGGGACGGGAGTAGAGAGTTAACGGGGTTAACCAAGCTTAAGTGGGCATGTGCATTGCACATGACTGGACACATGTCCAGTAATAAATGGTGCCACGTCCTGGGTTGGAGGAATTTTTTCCAACCCAGGTTGAAGCCAATCTTTGTCCATGTTTTTATTGCTAATTAGAGTTGGGAGATTCGGGAAGAATAAATTATTGATGGAAAAATATTTTTAAGTATTTGGAAGCGTAATGTCTTTTCACACTAAATTAAACCGTGTTTGTCTAAGAAAAGAATCGTCCAATCTCCAATGTTCTAAGTCATCCAAGGTCTTCCAACCCTCCATGTTTTGATTACTCATAAACATCCACCCACACGTTCACAATGCTATTTGTTATTTATTTTTTTTTTTATTTATAATATGAGAAATTTTATTGAGAGCAACAGAGGAGGCTAAACCCCAAAACCAAGGGGCACTCCCAGCATATCAGCCTTGCAGGCCTTTACAAAACAATCTGGACCATATTTACAATAAAAAATCCCCCATGAACTGTTCCTAAGAGACCATCCAGCAAGATGATGAGAAGCATTATTTGCTTCCCTCTTAACCCAACTAAAAGACCAAAAGGGGTGAGAAGAAAAAATAGAATGCAAATTAGAGACACAGCTCTGAATCCACCAAGGAGAGTTAGAAATATGACCTTGAAGCGCATCAATATAGATCTTAGAATCACTCTCAATACAAACTCTGTCCCAACCTTGATCAGAAGCAAGTTGAGCAGCCCATAAAATGGTTTCAGCCTCAGCTTGGAGAGGGTTAGAGGTATTAGCTTTTCGAGAAATGGCTAATACCCCCATCCCTCTCCAATCTCTAGCCACCACCGCCAGACTAGAAAGCTTTAAACCTAAAGCAGCATCACAATTAATTGTAATCCACCCTTCTCTTGGCTTGGACTATCTTGGTTGAATCTGGGAAATAGTATCAACATGTTGGCTAAATTGACTAGCCTAATGCTCAGCATTTCGGTTTTGAATACCTCTAATTAACATATCCATGCAAATCAGACCATTATCATGCACCACTCTATTTCGCACAGACCACACTTGCTCCATGATGAGTGACCCACCTAATAAGAATTTATTAGCTTCAATCTTGTCCAAGTTTAGGCTTATTGGAGGATATACCAACTTCTCAATAAGCTGAAATGGATACTCAAACTGAAATAAATCAGTTTTTATTCCCCATACGCTATTGAACCACAAAGCTCTAGCCAATGGACAACTCCATAGTAAATGTAAAAGTTTTTCCAAGTGGTGACCACAAATTGGGCAAGAAGTATCCATGTCAGGAACAAATTGGGTCAAAGCTGCTCTTGTGGGGAGAATATTCAGAGCTACTCTCCAAAGAAACATCTTTAGTCTAGCATGAAGTGGTAATTTCCATAACTTACCCAACACTGGATTAGATTGGTTTGTGGTTCCTTCTTCTCTAGCAATTCTATAAGCTGCTTTAACTGAAAATTCACTAATGGATGACTGTAACCAAACCCATCTATCTTCTAGCTCACAAGACCATCGAGGGATGTTATGAATAGCTGTAATTGTGGGCTCATCAAATAAAGACTTAAGTACATGCTCATCCCATGCTGATTTATCATGGTTCATCAACTGCGCTACCGTAATGGATTGTTGATCCAAGGTAACCTCACAAGGAACAGGTCTAAAGAGAGGGAGATCTGGGATCCACGGCTCTTCCCACACCAGAATGTTGTCACCAGAACCCACCAGCTTGCAAGCACTGAGTTTAATAAGGGATCAAGCTCCTTCGATTCCCCTCCAAGTGAAAGATGCACTCTTTGCAAGTCTTGTATTTAGCCATTTATTCCCCACTTTGTATTTGGCTCGTAACACTGTGACACAGAAGCTATCACGGTTCGATAGCACCCACCAAGCAAGCTTGGTGATCATAGCTTCATTAAAGCTTTCAAAGGTTCTAAATCCAAGCACTCCTTCCAAAAGAGGCTTGCATAACTCTAACCATGCCACTGATGTGTAGAGCCTATTCCCATTCTTATGAGGATTCCACCAAAATTTCCGAACAATGGAGTCTACTTCATCACATAGCCCTTTGGGGAACTTAAATGATGACATGCAATACAATGGAGTGGACTGAGCAACCGATTTGATCAAGGTGGCCCTTCCCATCCATGAGAGGCTCTTGCATTTCCACCCACTAATTTGAGACTCCAGCTTCTCTTTGACAAAGGAAAAATCCTTGGTCTTATTGGGGGAGATGAACAACGGCATACCGAGATACTTGACACCCTTAGGTAGCAGCTTGAATCCCCATTGATTCTTAATGTATTGAACAAATTGGCTGTGGACTCCTTTAGATACAAAGATCCCTAATTTATCTCTACTTACAACTTGCCTCGACCAATCACAATATTTTTCCCCACACTTCATCAGCGCTGAAACCTCTAAATGTTGTGCTCCACAAAACAACAATACATCATCTGCATATAATAAATTGGAAATTCCTGGTGCTCTTGAGGCCACCTTAATACTCTTAATATTACCTCTATCAACCTCTCTATAAATGAGCTGGGATAAGACCTCACTGCAAAAAATAAACAAATATGGAGACAGTGGGTCGCCCTGTCTGATGCCCCTGGAAGGTGAGAAGGAAGAGCTTCTGCCACCATTTAATAAAAGTGTGAAACTCACCGTAGAAATGTATTGGAAGATCATGTTGGTCACCTTCTGATCAAATCCTAATGCTTTAAGGACTGTAATAATAAAATTCCATTCCAGCTTGTCATAGGCTTTATGGAAATCCAACTTGAAACCCATAGCCCCTTTCTTCTTCTTTGACTTCTTGAAATTATGAACCACTTCTTGAGCAAGAACTACATTTTCTGCAATCCAACAACTTGGGACAAAAGCTGATAGAGTCGGATCCACAATATTTGCAAGGAGAGGTCTTAATTGATTAACAATAATTTTTTAGATCACCTTATAATAAAAGTTGCATAAACTTATGGGGCGAAAATGATTGAAATTGCTCGCACCTTGTTTCTTTGGAATTAAGGTGATGAAAGTGTGATTGAGTTCCTTCAGCATCCAACCTTCCCTGAAAAAGCTTTGAATGGCAATGACCACTTGGCTTCCAACTATTGACCAATACTTTTTGAAGAATAAACTAGGAAGTCCATCGGGGCCCGGGGCCTTCATTGGATTCAATTCCCATATCACAGCTTTAATCTCTTCAATATCTGGAATGCGAACCAGCTTAATGTTTTTTTCGAGTGAAATGCAGGGAGGCATCAGACCTTCTAAATCTTGAGGAATCAATGGGAAATTAGATTGGAACACCTCAAGAAAGTGTCTGGTGAAGTAATCCTTAATATCTTTACGCTCATGAATCCACTGACCATCTTCTAACTGAATCTCAGCAATCTGATTATGTCTTCGACGGACTAAAGTTGATAGATGGAAAAATTTTGAATTTCTATCTCCTTCTTTCAGCCATAGTTACCGGGACTTTTGCCTCCATTTTAATTCCTCTCTCTTAAGCCATTCATTTAACTCTAAATTCAGTGCAGCTTATAGTTCCAAATTTTCTTGTGATGGTTCACAGTCTTGGAGCTTTTTAATCTTGTGTTCTATCTCAGAAATTTTGTTTTGTACTAATCCAAAACACTTTTTATTCCAGACTATGAAATCATTTCGAATATTCTGGCATTTCTTTATAAACCTGAAATTTTGAGGGCCCTCGACTTGTAATGACCAAGCTTTCTCAACTACTTCTGAGCTAGACTCATCTCTAGTCCACATAGCTTCAAAACGGAAAGGTCTGGACCCTTTAATGAGCTCTTGGTGGGTATCCAACAAGATTGGATTGTGGTCAAAATTCGGAGCTGTCAAGTGCTTCACACCAGCTTTAGGAAAAATTTGCAACCAATCCGCATTGCAAAGACCACGGTCTAAACGAATACAGATATTAGCCCAACCAGCTCGTTTATTAGTCTAGGGAAATTTTGGGCCAGTGAACCCCAAATCAATAGCTCCAACATTAGTAGCAAAATTCCAAAAGTATCGAGATGAACTTTCCCCATTTTGATTGCCCTCTACCTTATCTGAATTAGCAGTGGTACTATTAAGATCTCCAATGATAAGCCAATGACCCGAGAACGTGCTAATGACTTCCTCCATCGATTCCCAAAATTTCTTCCTTTTTGTAAGATAAGGTGGACCATGCACTGTAATCAACATCCACACATTATCAGAAGGATCAAAATAAACTAGGGAGACAATAGCATATTTGTTTGCATACACCACTTCAAGATCAACTCCCAATTTCCAAAAAAAGGCTAAACCACCAGCCTGGCCAACACAATCCACGCTGTGACAAAAAGCAAAACCCATACTACTTTTTAGTTTCTCAATCCAGGGAGACTTACCTTTAGTTTCCGATACAAATAGCACCTCTGGTCCTTCTGAACAAGCAAGAGCCTTCAGCGCTCTGACTGTCGGGGCTCTCCCAAGACCCCGACAATTCCAAGAGAGAATCTTCATGGTGGAGGATGGGGCATGATAAATCCTACTTCCTCGGCCATTTGGACTAGATCGGAAGAAACTACATTATAGTTTTGTTCCACCAAGAGGTTATTAATTTCCAGCTGAGGGGAGGGGTAAAGTTCCCGAGTCCCTAACGTAGTCTTTTTCTTGACTCAAGCAAGCTCCTTAATAAAAGGCCCTTACCCCTTTTAACTGAAACTGTCTTTTTGGTTGAGCATAGCTGCTCAGGAGCCTCTGGGCTTAATTTACTATCTTCAATTCCTTTGCAAACTTTCTTTATGGGATGGGCTGCAATTGTATCACTAATAGCCTTGCACTTACTACTGGGTTAGGCTCCTAATAGCATCTCAAGCTTTGGAACGATAACTGGGCCTAAAGAATTTTGAATGGACACCACTGGCCCAATTTTCTCCACTCTGGCATGAGTCAACTGGTTATTAAGGGAGGGCCTCACTAATTGGTTTGGTTCAGATTGAACTAAACATTCTGTCCCCATAGTCTGGCTCCCTATCTTCTGTCCCCACGTTTCCTCGTTATCGAGGTGAAAAGACTGCGCCAACTCTCGAGCCTCCCTCTCTGCTTCCATCAATCCCATCGCTGCTCTTTCTTCTTTAGCACTTGAAACTGCCAGAGTTTCACTCACCCACGATTCCGACTGGTCCATCGGAGCTATTTGTTGTAAATCATTCTATGAATCCAGCGCAGATTGGACTGCGATTTCCCAAGTGCTATGATTTTCAATAGCTCGATCATGGCTTCCAAGGGACTCCCCATTAAGAACCCCATCTACAACTTCCACCTCTAGATTCTTACTACACTCAACCATATTAGAAGCTCTAAGACCCGCAAGGTCTATACTAGGTTGGAATTCACTGTTTTCCGCCCGTAACTAGTTTCCAAAAATCCCAAAGGTGACTCGATCCTTCCATAGCCTCTGGTTTTCAGGATCTGAGCAAAGTCGAATGTCATGACCCATAACTCCACATCCGTAGCAAAAGCTTCCCAACTTCTCATATTTGAAAGGAATCCACAATACCGGTAAATCAAGATCTTCTCTGTCCAGTAGAAACCCAGTGGGAAGCGGGGTGTGCACATCTATACCCACTCTTGTTAGCCTCAAGGTTTCAATACTTATTAATTGGCTAATTAATCCAAAGACATTTATGTAATTTTGATAATAACAATAATGTTAAGAATTATTCATAATTGATATTTTTCATGTGAACTAATGATAATGTTGACTAGTTTATTAATTGGACCGACATGGTCAATGAAGTATCAAGCAAATGCAAAGTCGACATAAGTACAAATTCATTGAAGATCAAGTCATCAAGACTCAAGACAAAGGAATCAAGCTCAAGAATTATATTCCAAGATATATGAGAAGTAAGAGTTGAGTTTTTGTAAAGTTTATCAATATTTCATCTTTATGGCTCAAACTTTAAAAACCAACTTAAAATGATTTTCAAAATAATCATTTAGTCCAAAATTCATTTGATAAATAAATATTTATAGGACTAACATATTTTCAAATAAAATTAATCAAACTGCTCAAAAGAATTAAAATATGAAAATTTGATTATTTAAAGACAACCAAAATTAGCCTAAGGTTGAAAATCCTAGATGCAAGCGACTGCATCAGGGATCCAGGCGGTTGGATCCTAATCCAGGTGACTAACTCTTAGCCTAGGTGACTGAAAAATCAACCCGAGAGTTTCTATCCAATCCAGGCGACTGGATATATTAAAATCAAATTATAACAGCTAGTTGTTTTCCATAACGGATAAAATTATTATATTGACTAAAGGCTAAAGCAATATACACCAGCTACGCAGTAGCCTCACATGATTATACTTTTTATCTCATCAGGCATAAAATCACATCTAAGTTTTATAGTATATATTTTCCATTGTTATTGCAGCACGCACCCAGTAGTGAGTTGGCTTGCACAAGATTAGTTGAATTTTAAAATTCATCCCTTTCTTCCATCAACTTTAGAACTTTATTATCCGATGAAGTGCACATGGCATTTATGCCACATATAGAATTCACGAAGCAAGGATCGTCATTGACTCTCCACACCCTTTTCCAAACGCTGCCATTTCTTTTATGGAAAACATACTATTGGAAATTACCATTGGCTTCAACAGTTGCTCGGTGGTAATAGTCATTAACTGGGCTTGAAATGATTCTTTGTTATTGGGTAAATGACATTATTAACACTAGTGACAAGGTACATGGAAGCACTACGATCAAAGATTAGACTCACATTCTTTTTTAATGGTTTGTGTGGTCCAATAACCTGGATCAGCCAAATGGTAGGCAGAGAGCACCAAGTTTCCATCCTTCCGCATTTGCAGCATGAAATCCCCAGCTGATTAATTTGAATTTTTTTTTTTTTTGTGGAATAGAGCTTTTGATCTTCAACTAGAACTTGCCCCGGTAAGAGTGTGTTCGTTGGAGAATCAAAGCTCCACCAAAGGATTCTTGAACTGTTATCTCTCAAGACAAAGTTACCATCATTTTCCATGGTGCCTGAACTTGTAGCAGCTCCACTATACTTTGTCTGGTGCTCACATTAATCTATTAGGACTAGAAGTCTAGAACCCGCTCCACCCCAATAATCCAAAAAGCCAAAAGGCTTACTGCCATTAGCATTTGATGATTAATATAGGTTGGCTTGCATTGACACTTTTTATTTAAAAAGATTATTTGAATTTTTAAAGGCCACCCCAATAATCCAAAAAGCCAAAAGGCTTACTGCCATTAGCATTTGATGATTAATATAGGTTGGCTTGCATTGGCACTTTTTATTTAAAAAGATTATTTGAATTTTTAAAGCCCACCCCAATGATTCAAAAGGCCGAAAGGCCTATTGCCATTTGCATTTGATGATTAATAAGGCAGCCACCTTCTTACATTAGCACTTTATTATTTAAAAAGTATATACAATCATAAATGTGACCATCTTGCCTACTTGAATTTTTTTTAATCTATAAACCAGTCATGATGACCCAAGAACAATTTTTTAAAATTCTCTTAAGTCTGTTGATAATAACCGAAGCAACAAATTGAACTATATATAAAGAGAATAGAAGAGAGAATAAACATAAGAAGAACTTACAAGAGAAAATCTAGAGAAAACATCTCTTACATCAATCTATTATTTCTTCAAGCTTATATTTTCAAATCATTCAAAAATCATTGATTGAAAATCAAATCCTTCAAAATACTTCTTGAGCCATATTGATCAAATCCTTGATACCACTGTCGGCCCATTCATTAAGCCAAACAAGCAAATGCTTGAGGCCTCAGGCAAGAAAAAAAAATCCCATATAAAAAAGGCCCCACATTCAAAATAAAAATTAAATAAAAGGCCCTACAAGTCTCACATTGCTTAGATGAAGAAGTTGTTCTACTATTTTGTATAAATAAAAGCTAATGTTAGAGTCTTCATTACTTAGGATTGGAGTTTTTTCTCCTCCCTTCATATGTAAATAGAACATCTTTATACACAATATTATAAGAAAATCTATAATTTCTATAATAGAGCATATTCAAGACTTTCCTTTTTGTTAAACTAATTTCTATAAAAGAGATGTAGTCTATTCAAAGTTTTCTTGTAAAAGGTCAATTTTTTTTAGTAAAAAAAAGAAAAGAAAAAAACATCATTTATATTTTTTGCTTTAGGCCCCTAAAATGATTAGGCTGGCCCTGCTTGATACACTATTAGTGTAAGCATATTGTATACTACTACTCTTGAGAGAGCCATTATTGTATATAACAAATTATTTGTTGAAAATGTTTAATCTTCATCCGTAAGAAGATTGTGTGTGGTTACTTTTCACCAAAAGGAAGATTTGTAAAGGTTTAATCTTCACCTGTAAGAAGATTGGGAACGATTTAATCTTCACTTGAAAAAAAATTGTGAAAGGTTTGATCTTCACCCGTAAGAAGATTGTGTAACGGTTTGACCTTCACCCGAAAGAAGATTGTCAAATTAGTGAATTTGGGAATCCCTGAGAAGTGATCTTAAGGCGGGGACGTAAGCGGGGAAGTTGAACCTCGATAACAATCATCGTGTTTGATTCTTTCTATCTCTATCTCTCACTTATTCAATTGCTTATATATACTTGTGCTATATTTCATATCATATCTATATTGCAAATTGAATTGTGCTTTTATAATTGCTTAATCAACATTTGCTATTTGAGGATAGTTTTTAATTCCGCATTTTAATCGAAAAAGTTTACCTTAACCTAAATCACCCCCTCTTAGGTTGATATTTGGGCAACAACTCTAACTCTAACATACCTCTTCCCAGCTCCTAATCCGTTCCCCACCAAATCCCAATCTAACACCTGACCCATCATCCCTCCAATTTTCTTGAGGTTTAAGTCATTTTGCCTATTCAATGGAAGCCCATGTATTTGCACCCAGAAATCTGACACTGAAAAATCGACCTTATTGAAGCTGCAGCTGGGATCATATTTTTTGAGAATGAGGTGCTCTCCTTTGAAAGACCATGGCCGTCTATCCCAAACCCTCCTAACATCAACCTCATGTTTGAAGGAAAATAAAAACACATTCTTATCAACTACGGAGACCTCCACCTCATTTGTGGTATTCCAAGCCTTAGCAATTTTTTCCACAACAACCAATCGAGAAAAGACTTTAGATGAGAGAACATTACCTAAAAGCATCAACTTCGCTTTGTCCCCTGCTCTTGGATCCACCTCCAAATTGATTGGATTTTTTGACCAACCAAGAAGTTTGGTCTTAGCAATAAGCTTCTCCATGAGATCAACAACAGAGATGCGAACTCTCAAAAGATTGTGATAGATCCAACCGTCAATAAAGAAGAAAGAAAAAGAAAGAGCAAGAAGGAGAATAGAAGACTCTAGACTAAGTTGAACTAGTCAACAGAAAAGACTCCCAAAGGAGAGAAAAAAAGGACACGCCGGGTCCCAGCACAATGCAATTTGTTATAATCGAGCCATTAGACTCATAGTTGTATATTCCGTTCTGTTCCGGCCGGAACAGATGGAAAATCTCGTATCGGTATGCAAACCGGTACGAGACACCCCTCATTCCACCTCGGGTAAAATTTCAAGGTGTTTCGGTGTGTTTCGGCCATTTCGGTGAATTTCGGTGTGTTTCGGCCAGATTACTTTTTCGGTGAATTTCGGTGTGTTTCGGCCGGATTACTTTTTTGGGTTTTTTTTTTTCTCTGCTCTCCTTCTTCTCCGCCCCTTCTTCTTCTTCTTTCTTTTTTCCGCCCAGCTCTTTCTCTGTCTCTGTACCTTTTCTTTACTTTTTTTTTTGTCTTTTTGGTTCAAGTGCCGTGACCTGCCCCTCTTCCTTCTTCCTTCTTCTTCTTTCTTCTTTCTTCTTCCTTCTTCCTTCTTCTTCTTTCTTTTTTCCTCCCAGCTCTCTCTCTGTACCTTATCTTTATTTTTATTTTTTTCTTTTTGATTCAAGTGCCGCAGACACATATAGTTTTGAACAATCATGTGAAAAATAGTTTTTTATTCAACAAAAAGGACACTTGAATAATAAGAAGAGAAATTTGCTTTATGAGGATAGTAGAGTACTGACATTAGCTTGATCATATTTACACGCCAAAGACTACCTTTTGACATATACTCTTTTTTTTTTTTTTAAGTGATATTTCTTTAGGTTTTATTTTTATATTTCTATTATATTATTCAAATACAAGTGCATAATATTATTATTAGTATTAAGATTGATATGGGCTTATAATTTGAAAGATTCTTAACAAATTATAGATTTTGATGAATAAACATATAAATAAGTAAATATATATATATATATATATATATATATATATATATATATATTTGCGGTAAACCCGAAACGGAACGCCGGTATTGACTGGTACCGAAATATTCCATTCCAATGGCCAAACCGAAATGGGTACCGAAACGATATTTACAACTTTGATTAGACTCCCTTCTGAACAGCTATGAACGAAAATTCTAGGACTCTAGCTCCTTCCCCAACTAACCGAATGGACATTATAAAGACAATTATGGAAATGTGGAGGCGATCCTAGAAGGACACATGATAGCCTCTTAGTTGAACACTATTCTAAAGCTTTTCCATTAAAGAGAGAGCTAAAGAGACTTCATTGTGTTTCTTTTGTAGGTCTTTCAATCCTCGTGTTAACCGTAGACTCATTGGTTTTCTAGCATTATTAATTACAAGTAAGAGAAATGTAGCACTCCAAATATTATTCATGTGTATTATTTAAGTAAGTCATATGACTCATTAAATAAGTCATACGATTAAAATTACACGTGAATAGTCTTATTAATAGCCATATAATGAGTTCCTTCAAAATGATTTGGAGATAAATTCCATATTTTTACATATTAGATCGCAAGTTTAAACTTACAGTATTTATTTTAATATATAACAAGTTTTGACTTCAAAGGAAATGAGAGATTTGAATTAGCAATTTTTGTTTTATGAGGCATAATATCCGGTCGTAATTCACTAATTTGTATATGTTAATGATTGGTCTTCTTAAAGCTTAAACTTTATATAAAAGTTTGCAGAGAAAACTAACAATGCAAGTAACTCGAAAATCATAAGAACTTTCCCTTTCATAATAGTGACATCTTGACCAGCGATCAACTATGAATTATAGCTGAAAGAACTTAAGAAATTTCCATCTATCTTCGTATCCTATGTTAAAAACGAAACCAACCACTGAATGTTTGGCAATATAGCCCCTTCTTCAAGTAGACATATAAAATTCAAAGAAACAACCCCAGTAGAGTCCAATACCAATATACCATGTTTTCTCAAATTGGATAAACCGTACGCTTTGACACATAAATCCATACGGAACTGCAGTGGAATTCTTACATTCACCGTAACAAGACGCTTGTGAGTACTATTGAATATTCTTAGATCTATATCAAAAAAATATTCTTAGATCATTATTTATACTTACGCCATCTCTAGTAGTCCTTTAAATTTATCTCTATTTTATCTCTATATTTACATTATTCAGCAACTCTCTATTTATTTTTTCAGACAAACACTCCAGTAGTATTCTCTATTTCACTCTCTACTCTATTTAAATATACTTTTTTTATTCTTTTATCTCATTTAAATATTATATTTTTTTATTATTTTTTATTATTATTTCCCGGCAAATAACCAACAGTCATAACCAAATTCTTTCCATCCACCGCCACGGCCGCCACCACCACCACCACCATAAATCAACCCAGAGCAACCACCACAAAATCAATTTCTCAGCACAAAATCACCACACCAATAAACAAAACCTACAAAATCAACCCGAAACAAACCTCAACACCAGTACACAAACAGACACAAAATTAACCCGAAACCAACCTCAACACCAGTAGACAGACACAAAATCAACCCGAAACCAACCTCAACCCCAGTACACAAACAGACACAAAATCAACCCGAAACCAACCTTAACACCAGTACACAAAATCAACACACAAACAGACAAAATCAACCCGAAGTGATGATATACCTCACGCCGTTAACCACCACCACGCCGGAAGAGAGAAGGAAGAGAGATCGGCAGAAAATCACCCGGTACACAGAAAATCAACCCGAGATCGGCAAGCCCAACCACCGAATCAAGTGCTCCGCCGTTAACCACCACCACGCCGAGATCGGGAAGCCCAACCACCGAATCAAGTGCTCAGCCGTTAACCACCACCACGCCGAGATCGGGAAGCCCAAGCCACCGAATCAACCACCACCACGCCGGCAAGCCCAAGCCACCACCGAATCAACCAGTTTCGTGCTTCAACAGAAAACCCAAAAGGCCGAAAGAGCAAAGAGAGAAGAGAGAGCAGAGAGAAGAGAGAGCAAATGAGAAGAATAGAGAAATTTTCGGAAGAAATGAGAGGAGAGAGAGAAAAAAATCGGAAGAAATAGCAGTTGAGATGGGTGGGGTCAGGACTGAAGAAATTACTGTTCACTTTGTAAAAAAATTTGAAGTTGAAGAGCTGCTTTGCAGAACTGTTGGAGCTCATTTTTTCATTTTACTCTCTACAAATATAGATAGATAACAGTTTTACATGACTGCTAGAGATGCCCTTAAATTGAAAACTTGAAGGCTGGGGTAGGAATTTAATTAGGAATTCTGAGGCAGAGAAAGATCACACCCATCTAGAACCAATGAACGCTTAAGTGATAAAAAGGGTGTGAAAATAGGAAAGTTAGACGTGAAGTACTACGGATAGAAAGGATGTTCACACGGGATTTTTCATGACCTAAGCAATGAGGTTTTTTTTCAAAGAGATTCAACAAACTTCTAGAAAAGTTCCAGATAAAAAATTAATTAATCCTTAAATCACAATTGATTAAAGATAAAAAAAATATCACAATTGATTAGGGATTTTTCATGACCTAAGCAATGAGGTTTTTTTTCAAAGAGATTCAACAAACTTCTAGAAAAGTTCCAAATAAAAAATTAATTAATCCTTAAATCACAATTGATTTTTTTTTTTTTTTATTTAAATCACAATTGATTAAAGATAAAAAAATATCACAATTGATTAGGAATACTATCACGAATAGAAAAGTCTGTTGGACATGAGTTAATGGCTGGCTATAGGCTATAAATACGCAGCCAACAACATCTTCATCTTCATCTTAGCAGCTACATTAAAAAAAAACACACAAAGTCAAAAAAAGGCAACAGACTAGTCAAGCCATGTTACTGCAATTCCTAGTCACCATTTTCCTTCTCATCCTTCTTCCTTTACTACTTTCCCTCATCTTCCTCAAAACCAAAACTAAACCCTCTCATTCCATCCCCAAATCCTACCCTTTAGTGGGTTCATTCTTCGCCATCTTCGTTAACCGAAACCGCCGCCTCCAATGGCTCTCAGACATCCTCCAAGTCTCACCCTCTGCCACCTACGTCCTCCGCCGCTCCTACGCCACACGCCAAGTCTTCACAGGCAACCCCGCTGTGGTCCAACACATCCTCAAGACCAACTTCCACAACTACGAAAAAGGCCACACTTTCAATCGAACCCTCACCGACTTTCTTGGTCACGGTATCTTCAACGCGGACGGTCAGTCCTGGAAGTTCCAAAGACAAGTCTCCAGCCACGAATTCAACACCAAGTCTCTCCGCAAGTTTGTCGAAACCGTCGTGGACACCGAGCTCTCTGAACGCCTAATTCCCATACTCTCCTCAGCTGCTTCAAATGGAACTCTCCTAGATTTCCAGGACATTCTTCAAAGGTTTGCATTTGATAATATATGTAAGATCGCTTTCGGCTTCGACCCGGCGTACTTGTTGCCCTCCCTTCCACAGGCCAAGTTCGCTCTAGCCTTTGAAGATAGTGTCAGGATTAGCAGCGGGAGATTCAATGAGTTATTCCCCTTCATTTGGAAAATCAAGAGGCTGTTGAATATTGGGTCAGAAAAGCGTCTAAGAATGGCTAACTCAGAAGTACGAGACTTCGCCATGAATATAATCAGAGAAAAGAAGCAAGAGCTGGAGCTGGGAGAGAAAGCGAGCCTCGATTCCGTCGACGACCTTTTGTCAAGGTTCTTGAGCTCCGGGCATTCGGACGAGAACTTTGTAACTGACATTGTGATAAGCTTTATACTTGCTGGGCGTGACACTACATCGGCGGCTTTGACATGGTATTTCTGGCTTCTGTCGAAAAACCCACATATCCAATCCGAGATTGTTAAGGAAATCAAAGAAAAATCGGAAGCCCCCGTTTATGACGAAGTGAAAGACATGGTGTACACTCACGCTTCTTTATGTGAAAGCATGAGGCTATACCCGCCAGTCCCGATGGACACAAAGGAGGCGGTGAACGACGACGTTTTGCCGGGAGGGACTGTGGTAAAGAAAGGGATGAGAGTGACCTACTTTCCATACGCTATGGGGAGGTTGGAGATGCTGTGGGGGTCAGACTGGGCTGAGTTCAAACCCGAGAGGTGGTTGCAGAAGGAAGAGAATCACTGGAAGTTTGTGGGGAGGGACTCGTACACGTACCCGGTGTTCCAGGCGGGGCCTAGGATTTGTTTGGGTAAGGAGATGGCGTTCTTGCAGATGAAGAGGGTGGTGGCCGGGGTTCTAAGGAGGTTTAAGGTGGTACCAGCAACGGTGGAACAAGGTGTGGATCCAGAGTTTCTTGTGTATTTGACTTCCAAGATGAAAGGTGGGTTTCCGGTCAGGATTGTGGAGAGGGATGAGAATGAGTGATTACTGCCATATGATCGTTTTGGCCTTACTTTTTTCAACTACTTTATGTGATTTTGTTTTGTTTTGTTTTTTTTTTTTTTTTGCTAATTAACTACTTTCTGTGATTAAAGTTAATAAGTATATATGGATGACCAATGATTCATCGTGAGTTAGGTGAGATAGATATGTGCAATATTAGGGGTGTCTATGGGTTTGGGTGGGTATAAATGGGTTGGGCTTTTAAAACCCAATACCCATAAACCCATTAAAAAATGTATTACCCAAACCCAACCCAACCCAATTATCTAAGCTAAAACCCAACCCACATTTAAACCCATTTAATAAAGTTGATATTTACCAAAATACCCTTAAAGTATAAAAGGATGAAAAAACAATTAAAACTTAAAAAAATTACTGAAATACCCTAAATCCTCCAAAATGACCAAAACCTCTTAGATTTTTTTTTTTTTTTTTTTTTTTTTTTTTTTTTTTTTCGGGTTTGGGCTTTTTGTTTATTTTTCCTTGCTTTTTTTTTTTTTTTTTTTTTTTGTTTGGGCTTTTTGTTGATGCCCATAAGCAACCCAATTAAAGCCCAATTAAACACTAATTGGGTCTAATTGGGCTAGCACCCATTTGCCCATTTATTAAATAAGGGGTTTGGGTGGGCATTAGTGGGTGGGTTTGGGTTTGGGTTTTTTTTGCCACCCCTAACTAATACTAATACTAATTAAAATGTGGATGTCTGTTAAAGAGCTTTCAATTCCCACACTAATTAAAATGTGGATGTCTGTTAAAGATAATGCTCTAGCTTCATCCACATCAGAAGATTGTCACGCGTTAACTCCAGATTCAGATAAAGATAACACTTGAACTATTGTTGTAGAAACAGATCAGGAGTGTAAGCGTGTCATAGTTGTGTTAGAGTTAGACTCAATGTCTTGTGTTTATAGTTATAATAATCTTCTTATGATCTTGTCATCATTGTAATTGACAAGTATATAAATATACTTGAACCATCCTTGACCTTAGGCAAGGCAGAGCATTTACAGTAGATGAATATTTTCCAGGCAATCTTGAGTTTGGGATATTTTTTTATTTTTTATTTATTTTTATTAAGTGGCAAGCAAAGATGCTAGAAAGTGTGGGTCTGCCTGAGCTTAACCCTTCGGTCTCCTTTACACCAAAAGGAAAAAACAAGAAAAGAGAACCAAAAACCATGCCACTAGTAGAGAATGCAATAATGTAATCTGGTCTGGTGGCTCATATATGCTTTGCGCAGGATGGGTTTTTTGTCATAATGTATCTTGTCCTATTCGATGACTGTTGGGTAAAGTGTCAGCGTACATTAGATTAAAGCCATTATGTGCTTTGTCTAGTCAATCACGTATAAAGCAAAAAGAAGAGTTCTTATTCTACTAGAAATACGACACCTATTTCTTCTAGAATTAGAAGACCTCAACGTGGCTAGGTTATTAGCATGTATAACTAATGTTATCTCCACGTTATTTTCATTTCAACTTTTTATTTATTTGAAAAGCAATACTCTTCAACACTACTATTTATTTTATCTTTATTTTTATTAAAATAATTTTTTTATAATTTTTTTTTTCTCTCCTCATTACTCCAGCACACTCCAGAACCACCAAAATCCAGCACTACTCCAGCACAAACCCACGGCTCCACCACCAAGCCCGTATCGGCAAACCCAAATTTACAGAATCAAACCCATCAAACCCATCTCTAATCAAAACCTATCAAACCCATCTCAAACCCGTCAACCACCACGCACCACGCCGAGATCGGCACAAACCCATGGCTCCACCACCAAGCCCGTATCCGCAAACCCAAATTTACAGAATCAAACCCATCTCTAATCAAAACCCATTAAACCCATCTCAAACCCGTCAACCACCACGCACCACGCCGAGATCGAGATCGGAGCCCGTTACCAACAAACCAAACGAAGAAATCGAGATAGGGGTTTCGAGAGAGCAGAACAAAGTCCCAAACGAAGAAATCTATGGGTTTCGAGAGAGCAGAACAGAGGGGAGAGCAGAGAAGAAATCGAGATAGGGGTTTCGGGAGAACAGAACAGAGGGGAAACGATGTTGGCTATGGAGTTTCGGGAGAGCAGAGAAGAAAATGAAACGAAGAGAGAGAAAAAAATCGGCTGAAATGAGAGAAAGGGAAGAAAAAAAATCCCTTAAATAGGGGGGGTGAGAAATATTTTTTAATTCGATGAAGAGAAGCTGAAGAGTGCACAGTAGCTTTTCGTTTGTGAAAAGCTACTGTAGCACTTTGGGTTTTTTTGGGTTTTTGAAGAGTGAAATAGACTAGTGTTGGAGCAATTTATCTTCATTTTACTCTCCACATGTAGAGATAGAGAGTAAAATGGACTGGTGTTGGAGATGCTCTTATATGTGGTTTTGTGGGTGGGTGAAAGTGTGAGGTGTGCCGCAATATTGAAAGAGATCAATATTGAGAGAGCAATCCGCAATTAATAATTGCGAAGAAGCAATGAGTGTTTGTGAGAGCAAAGAAAAATTAGGTTTAGCCATGAGACATACACAAAAGGGATTTGGGGTTTCCTTTAGAGAATTTTTTAGTGTTAATTCCTAGAGAGATATTATTGTATTTTGTGAGGACTTCAAGTTAGGCATTAACTTGAGAAGAACTATTGTAATTGCATTTTATAATAGTGGATTTATTCGGAGTTTGTCCCGTGATTTTTCCCTTTTAAGTAAAAAGGGTTTTCCACGTAAATTTTTGTGTCTTGTGCTTATTATTTATTTTCGCATCCCACAGGTTTTAGGAATAAGTTTTTAATTCCCAACAAGTGGTATCAGAACTTTGGTTTGAGTGGGAGTGATGACTGGAGAAGACGGAAAGACTTCAAGAATTGAGAAGTTTGATGGCACAGACTTTGGGTATTGGAAGATGCAGATTGAAGATTTTCTCTATAGGAAGAAATTACATCTACCTCTTTTAGGGAAGAAACCTGATAAAATGGAAGATGCAGAATGGGCTCTTCTTGATAGATAGGTGTTGGGAGTTATTAGACTAACTCTATCAAGATCAGTTGCGCACAATGTTGTGAAGGAGACGACCACAGTGGGTTTGATGACGGCTTTGTTTGGTATGTATGAAAAACCGTCAGCTAACAACAAGGTGCATCTGATGAAGAAATTGTTCAATTTGAAGATGGCAAAAGGTGCAGCTGTGGCGAAGCATCTGAATGAGTTCAATACAATCACAAATCAATTGTCCTTTATGGAGATTGAATTTGATGATAAGATTTGTGCGTTGATTGTTTTGGCTTCTTTGCCAAACAGTTGGGAAGCCATGAGAATGGTAGTGAGCAATTCTACAGGGAAAGGGAAACTCAAATATGATGATATTTGAGATTTGATCTTGAGCGAGGAAGTTCGCAGGAGAGATGCATGCATAGACAATGCAGAAGGTCAAGCTTTTGTCACAGAGAACAGAGGTAGAAGTAGAAATAAATGGCGTAATGATCGAGCTACGTTCAATGACACGTCAAAGTCAAGAGATAAATCTCAGTATACGGAGACTAGAGAATGTTTCCATTGTGGAAAAAAAGGCCACATAAGAATGAATTGTAGGCATTGGAGAAAAGAACAAACTGAAGATAAAGATCATAAGCATGATGATGAGAAGGGTACTACAGCTGTTGTGGATGATAAGGAAGTTGTAGTGCTCTCAATTCAAGAGCAAAAGTGTGAGCACGTTGATAACAATGATGATGAGTGGGTTGTTGATTCGGCGGCTACCCACCATGTTGTTCGTACAAAAGAGTTGTTCACCACATACAAAGCAAAAGACTTTGGTACTGTGAAGATGGGCAATACCAGTTACTCAAAGATTGTGAGAATTGGTGATGTGTGCATTAAAACCAATGTTGGTTTTACAGTGATGCTGAAGAGCGTGCGACATGTTCCAGATTTTATGCTTTAATTTGATCTCAACACCAGTTATGGATCGAGCGGGTTACTGTAACCACCTAGGCAATGGAAGATGGAAACTTGCCAAAGGACCTATAGTTATTGCAAGAGGGCGTATTTGCTGCGGTTTATACAGGACTCGTGTGAAGGCCTGTAAGAAGAAGTTCAATGTGGTTGGAACTATTGAGAAGACTCCACAGTCAAGAGTCATGGTTAATAGTGTTGCTCCTAAGAGAGTAAAATTCTCTTTACCTGATAGTGCTATAGATGGAGGAGTGATATGTGATGAAGTATGTAGAGATGGAAAGCCGACTACATGTGATGAAGTTTAAGTGAAAGATTCTAAGGATCTTGAGCAGGGGGAGCTAGCTCCTACACTAGCGATAATTGAGCCTCATGAGAAGAGGTCTATTGGAGAATGTTGAAAGGATAGTTCCAAGAATATATGGGCTTCTGATAAGGGGGAGCCAGAGAATTGGATTAAGGATATCCAAGGTGAAATTAATTCTTTGATAATGAAAGGAATCGACATTGATGTGGTTTTCTCACTTTTGGTGAAGATGATGAAGAAGCTTGAGTTTCGCGCTAGCCCAGCTGGCATAGATTCTAATTGATGAGTTGGATTGAAGATCTTCCTCAATAGTGGGCTGGAGAGGGAGATTGTTGGGTAAACAACTAGCCCACACTAGATTAAAGCCATGATGGGCTTTGTCTAGTCAATCACGAAAAAAGCAAAAAGAAGAGTTCCTATTCTACTAGAAATAGGACACCTATTTCTTCTAGAATTAGAAGACTTGAGGCAGCTAAGTTATTAGCATATATAACTAATGTTATATGTGGTTGTGTGGGTGGGTGAAAGTGTGAGGTGTGCCGCAATATTGAGAAAGATTAATATTGAGAGAGCAACCGCAATTGAGGATTGCGAAAAAGCAGTGAGTGTCTGTGAGAGCAAAGAAAAATTAGGGAGGTTTTTCTTTAGCCGTGAGACATACACAAAAGGGATTTGGGGTTTCCTCTAGAGAATTTTTTAGTATTAATTCCTAGAGAGATATTATTATATTTTGTGAGGACCTCAAGTTGGGCATTAACTTGAGAAGAACTATTGTAATTGCGTTTTATAATAGTGATTTATTCGGAGTTTGTCCTGTGGTTTTTCCCTTCAAGTAGAAAAGGTTTTCTACATAAATCTTTATGTCTTGTGCTTGTTATTTATTACCGCATCCCACAGGTTTTAGGAATAAGTTTTTAATTCCCAACAATGACAACAATTGAGGATTGTTCAAAGTAGAAGTACGCGCTTACTCTTCCCATTCTCTTTAATTACTTCATTGAAACCATCAATTCCTCCATATCATGCAGAATTTTTCTTTTCTTTTCCTTTTGGCTTCTCTAATTTGTTGGCTTTTGTTGCCAATAGCGCTGTGGTTTCATTCCTAAACTGATTAACTAAGCACAATATAAGCTCAGCCCTTAAAAAAGAACAGGGCATATGCTGATATGCAGTGGACGAGACAGAGCCCAGAGCCCAAACTCGCTGGCCATACATGTGGCTTTGCATAAAAATATTCTTCCCACCTACTACCCCACAACCAAAGCATAACTTTTCCAATCCAAAAAAAGGATTCGGGTTGGGTAAATTGTATATTTTCACCTTAAACTATGATCGTAATAATCCCTGAACATTTATATTTATTAGTTATCATTCTAAAGTATGTGATCACTTTCAATGTCTCCCTTAAACTTAATTTTAAAATTCATGTCCACCACCCTTGTTAATAAGAATTACATTACCACACGATCCTTGTTTTGGTAAAGCAAAACCCCTATATATATAAGGCTTATCTTTGTGAGCCACAATGTGAGAAGGGTTTCTTTTTCTAGAGAGAGGTGATCATGTAATAATCTCCCTATTTTCTTAGCTTTCTCCCTGTCGTCGCTGGTGGATGTGAAGAACCACGTTTCTTGTGTTCTTTAATCTCTTTCTCTATTCTTTAATCTTGATTAAATATGATAAACAATGGAATTAATGCTTCTATTGAATAAACTTTAACTTTGAAAAGAAGAGTGACAGCAAGGTTTGGTGAAGGCTGGGAGGAAACCAGAGAAGATCGATTGGGAAGAACTTAAGGCGGTTTTTTTGAAAAATCAGCAAATATTTTATTAGAGAAAAGATATATGTCTAAAACTTAAGATACAAGTGACAGAGGGTTCTCAATACCTTCAAACAAATCATTAGTGATATGTTGCAGATATAAAATTCATTCGATGATGCAACCTCCCTCCCGCTTCAGCAGCAACAAAAAGAAACCTTAGAAGAAGTTTCCTAATACCAACGGAAACATTGGACAGCAGTAGTAAAGGGTTATCCGTGGAAGGAAGAAAGACATATAGGATCTAAATCCAAGGTCTCTGCCAAAAGAAGGGGCATCGAGAATGTCCAGAATGGAATAAGGGGAAGGAAGAGTCAATCTCAACGTAGTAGCAAACCCTACTTACTCTGGCTTCTGGAATCTCCACTAGTTGATTGGATTTGGCAGGGTAATGATGCTTCCAATTATTGGAATGGGAACTTAAAATTAAGATGTCCAGGTGTGGTGAGAACATTAGAAGAGGTTAGACATATCCCAGTATTAGTCTCAAAAGGCTAATGAAATGGGATAATGAAAGTTTCTAGGTTGTGATGACAAAATCATATATAGCCATAGGTGGAGTTGCTAAACCCATATTTATAAGTGAGTGTGGTATGAGGGAATTGCTCATATAAAATACCATATTGTATTATGGGAAAGCAGTGTAGGGTGCATTTAAAACTGACACACAAGACAAAGGGTGCCACCAATCAAAGGAGGAGCTCAATATTTTATGCCATAATTATTCCAGAACTTGGGTTTACTTGAAGAACAAGTGAGGCTTTTGCTATTTAAGATTTGGAAAGCTTCCTGGAAGGAAGATAAAGTGTCAATGGCAAACTTTATGTAAAGAGACACTGCTTCAACAAAATAGCAAACAAGTTCCAAATGTGCTTAAGACAAGTAAACTTATTATACACTGCTATCCTTAAGGCCTAAAACCCTCCTTTTTAGGAGAACAAACACAATCCCATGCCACCTTAGTACAAGCTGGACCCCTATCTGTTCCACTCCTTAAGGAAATTACAAAAAAATTGCTCAAAAGTTTTTTATAACATTCTTAGGCAAAATAAACATATATACCTGCAGTCCTGCCCGGAATGCTTGAATACTATGCAAAACTGATTGGAGCAGCTGTAGTCAACCAGCAAATGACAAATGCTTAGCTGTCCATGCTCTCATCCTTTCTGTTAGCCTATCAATCAAGGGGTTGCAGTCACTGTAACTCAATCTACCAGAAATTAGAGGCACACCTAAGTACCTTACAGGAAGTTTACCCTCCTTAAACTGTAGCACATCCAAAATTCTTGTTTTTTGACATATGTTATATTTTGATGAGAATATTTCAAAAAATATATGGAAAATAAAAAGGGTAAGGACTCAAATAAACCTATATCCAAAAATAAAGGACTAAAATGAAATATTATAAAATATAATGACTTAAATAAAAACAGCCCAAAATATAAGGACAAAAATGTATTTTGTCATATTCTGATTAATTAATATAAACCGATTGTGAGTTTCAGTTAGCTCAACTGGTAAAGTCTCTTGTTGTCGAGCAAGAGATCTAGGTTCAAATCCGGCTTACACCAAAAACTAATTGGTGTCTTGGCCTGATGATAAGAGCAATTATCATGGAGCGGTTGCCATAGGTTCAATTGTTCAAATACTATCACAACTAATATATATATATATATAAACCGATTGTTGTATATCTATGCTTGTACTGGTAAGCATGATACATATGAGTTCCTTTTTGTTTTTTTTTTTGGCTAAACACATATGAGTTCGTTTTAGTGTACGAACTTTTTTGCTTTTGCATGTATTTGAGTATAAAATTAACGTTACAGAACACAAGTTGTCAATGTGATATCAAATATATATAGGATGTGCTTGACTGATATACGCATAAAGGGCATATAATTTCCTATGATATGACACATATAGAGTTCTTTAGTTACAGCTTGTCTATTATTTTTCACTTGCATGCTTCTATAACTATAACATTAATTTTGTTGCTAATAAGTAATAACGACTTTAGAAACTACAAGCAAGAGCTCATGGCCGGAGTTGGTGGGAGTAAACGGAGAAGTGGCAGCAACGACCATTGTGAGAGAAAACACAAAGGTTGGCGCAGTCATAGTGAAGGAAGGAATGATGGTGACCATGGATTGGCGTGGCGATAGGGTCCGTGTTTGGGTTGATACGCATGGAAATGTGAAGCAGACTCCTCGAATTGGTTAGCATCAGGAATTTAATCTAGTTGTATGGGAGAACTTAACGCTAAATTTCTTTATATGTTTTAAGTATGTGTAAGTCTGCTCTCATATATAGAGACAGTGCCTCACAATGAGCATCTATACATGTCTTCTTAAATTAAACGCAATATTGATGAATTCTGTCTGTATTTTAAGGATTTAATGAAATTGATTCTTCTTCCTTAAACTACTTGAGAGTATAAATCATCTCTCTCTAGCCTGGCTATTCCAAAAGGATAAGGAAGCTAGGCATATGACTGTGAATCCTTGGGGTGCTATTTGCACCACACCTAAACAATTTAATTGGGATCAAAGCTGGGACTCTAAATGAGATATTTTTTTGTGATTAAAAAAGAAAAAGGCCTACTCGGGTTTTTAATTTTTTGCAATTTTGTATTATAATTTATTCTATGTAAATTTTATTATGTTGTTCTAAAACTTTACGTCTCGATGGTTGAGAGTATAACAATACTTTTCAATCTATTGCTTGGGATCTCAAATGGATGGAATGACTATTTAAAAAAAAAAAAATTCAAATTTGATTGACCATAATATCTTTAAAAAAAATAATAATAAAACTCAGTAAACTATTTGGGGAATTTACTCTATAAACTTTTAAGGATAAAAATTATATTTTAATTTAATTTAATTTACCAATTATAGAAACCTATCCCGTTTGCTTCCTCTCTTATGGTGTAAGACTCAAGCCGAAAAAGGCCATCTTACGATCTTAGCCCCCCACCGCACATACACTCGATGAAATAAAAAAGTGAAAAAAACAAGAAAAAGACATGTGTGACTACACTAAGAAAGAAAGAACCGTAAGTATTCAGATCTAGAACTAGAACTAAAAGAATCCATCCTCTTTGTCTGGTGCGTTTGGGGTGGTCAGGTGAAACTGGAGGATCTTGAAGCTTAATCTCGAGCAACACCTTAATTTTCAGGTAAAGTCTATTACTTCTATTTTAAGCCTTTTCAGAGTCTTGTAAACTATTTCTGGGACTTGTAAATAAATACTTAGCTTTGAAACAATAACAATCTGACAGTTTTTGTATATAGGATCTTCTCAAAGATCTGTTAAAGGGGTTTTACACGGATTCCTGAAAATTGTTCAATTCTGGTGTTTTGAATCAAGCTCCAGAGAGAATTTTTTGGTTTCGTTAAGATGTTTTCGAAGGTCTGCTAAGTGGGTAGAGCTAAATTTCTGAAAAAACTGCTGAGTTTCAGTGTGGTGTGGTAATTAGGAAGACTTTAAGCTTTAGAAGAAACCGAAAATATTCATTAACAGATGTCCTCAAAGATGTTCCATCCGGGAAGACCTCAATTCCTGATATTTGTTTGATCTCAGTAAAGTGTGTGGGGAATTTACTCCATAGACTAGTCCTTGGAAGCGGAAGATAGTTGTAGAAGGGGAAAGATGGGTGAGAAATTTTGGGTGAATGAAGAAGACAGGGCCATGGTGGAATCAGTATTGGGTACAGAAGCATATGAGTTCTTGGTCTCATCGGCTTCTGAAAATGTGTTGTCGGGTTTAGTTATGCCGCACGGTGACTTGGGTGTGCAGCGGGGCTTGTGCCAACTTGTTGAAGGGTCCTGTTGGAATTATGCTATTTTCTGGCGGGTTGTGAGCTTGAAATCTGGTGGGTCTGCCTTAATTTGGGGCGACGGGCACTGCCGAGATCCAAAAGGTGCAGGAGCTGGAGACAGGAATAGTAGAGGGGATGGAAGTTTGGAGGGAGTCGAGAAGAAAGAGGAGGTGAAGAAGCAGGTGCTCCAAAAGCTTCATGCATGTTTTGGTGGGTCGGATGACGATAATTTTGCAGCAAGGCTAGATGGGGTGTTGGATGTTGAGATGCTTTACCTCACCTCAATGTATTTTTCTTTTCGGTGTGATTCATCGTGTCGCCTTGGGGAGTCATATCTGTCTGGAAAATCACTTTGGGCTTCGAATGTGCCTAGTTCTTTAAATAACTATCAACAAAGGTCATTTCTTGCTAGATCAGCTGGATTTCAAACTGTGGTGTTTGTACCAGTGAAATCTGGAGTTGTGGAGTTTGGTTCCATCAAATCAATCCCAGAAGAGCAGAATATCTTGGATATGGTTAAAACTGTATTTGGGGAGTCTAATTCTGTACAGTCCAAGGTGTTTCCAAAGATTTTTGGACATGAACTTAGTCTGGCTGGTACAAAATCCCGATCAGTCAATATTAATTTTTCCCCCAAGGTGGAAGATGATTCAGGTTTTAGTTCAGACACTTTTGAAGTACAAGCAATAGGTACCAATCATGTTTATGGAAATTCTTCTAATGGATGTCAAAGTGATGATAATGAAGCAAAACTGTTTCCACAGTTGAACCAAATGGTTGTTGGGGGTTTTAGTGCTCAAACAAGAGTTTCTAGTTTGGAGCTGTCTAAGGATGAGTCATCACCTCAGCCTGATGAGCGGAAACCAAGAAAGAGAGGGAGAAAGCCTGCCAATGGGAGAGAAGAACCATTGAATCATGTGGAAGCAGAGCGACAGAGGCGTGAGAAGCTTAACCAGAGGTTCTATGCATTAAGAGCTGTTGTCCCCAATATATCTAAGATGGACAAGGCCTCTCTACTTGGTGATGCAATTACCTATATCACTGATCTCCAAATGAAGATCAGGGTTATGGAAACTGAAAAGGAGCTGGAAAAGAATAAGCATACGCAGTTCTCAGTACCAGAGATTGATTTTCAGGAAGGGCATGAGGATTCAGTTGTGAGGATGAGCTGCCCACTAGATGCTCACCCAGGTTTCGAGAGTCATCAAAACGTTTAGGGAACATCAAATTGTAGCTCAAGAGTCAAATGTTTCAACGGAAAATGACAAGGTTATTCATACGTTTTCCATTTGGACTCAAGGTGGTGCCGCAGAGGAGTTGAAGGAGAAGCTAGTGGGCGCCCTTTCAAAGTGATCTGACTTAAGTTTGTGTTTAGTTGACTCAATGCATCTCCTTGAAGTAAAATGAAATTTGTTGTTGTTTACTGATTCATCATATCTTTCTCTGCCATTAATCATCTGTTCTCTAACTTCAGATGGCTGAATGATCTTGCTTTGTAAAATTCATGGAGACTATTCATGTCCTGAAATTTGTTTTCAATTGCATAAAGACCATGAGTCAGGTAGGTTGGGGATTCAGGCTAAGTGCACTATTGGATATATTTAATCTAGTATAACTCGGCTAAAGATGGCCTCTATCAGAAATTTTAAGTCTTTGAGGTACAATAGTTTATTGATTAATATTGAATAATCATAACCTTATGGCCTTTGCTTCATTTACACAAAATTTACTTTCTTGCTTGGGAACTTACCTCAGTTTGGTTTTGAAACCATGTAACTGATATATGTTCAAAATTATTTAAGATATTTTGATTCATTTTTATTCATAAAAAAGGGAAGAAAACATGCTTGTATTATCCTTTATTGTTGTCAAACTTTTTGCCCACATTAAAATTTTCTTAGTTGATTTACTTTCTTTCGAATCACATATTTCACCTGCTGGAAGGAGTCTTCTGCAGAGGTCATCAAAAGAATACCTCTAAGCTCCCAACCGAAGGTGCTCAAGACAGACTTATCTGGTCTGGCACACAATCATTTCAAAGCTAAGAGTGCATTATATGCATTGTTCATGAAACAGGAAGCTGCCATTGGCGAAAGGTCAAGTGAGGGGCACTGCCGTCTGTATGGAAGCTTATTTGGAGTCTATGTGCCAAATAAGATAAAAGGTTTTTGCTTGATTAAGTGAAAAATTGTGTAGGAATAAAACCTGTGAAATCTGCAGACAAGATGTAAAGACATTGACTAATGCTTTGTGGGACTGTATGTTGCTAGAGGGATTTACGACACGTGTCCAAAGATGGTCAATATGTCGATCTCGTGTCACGTCCAATGCTCCAATGCACTAGATGGAAGCCTTGCTCTCCGTCAATCACTCAAGCTAAGATACAAAAGTGTCATAGGATAGGAGGCAGAGTGGTTTCATGGATCTCACTGCAGATCTGATGCAGATATTGGATAGTGCAGAGATGGAGCACTTATTTGGAACAGCTTGGCATATTTGGAACCATAAATAAGTACGGCTACACTTAAAAAACCCGAGGAGCATTTTAGAGTATGCCAAGCAGTTCAGTTATCAACAGATTCAAACCAATTCATTATGGTTGCTGAACAAACAAGATGCAGACCCCCTCCTGATTTCTACAAGAACAACACTTAAAAAACCCGAGGAGCATTTTAGAGTATGCCAAGCAGTTCAGTTATCAACAAATTCAAACCAATTCATTATGGTTGCTGAACAAACAAGATGCAGACCCCCTCCTGATTTCTACAAGAACAACTGGGATGCTGTTCTAATGGAGAAACACAATTGTGCAGATTTTGGAGTCATAATTAGGGAAAACTTTGGTAGAGTTACCAGATCAATGTGCATCAAGGCCAGATTAGATTCTGAAGTAATTGAAGCTAAGGCTATGGCGGCTACATCATCAGTCAACGATGTACTTCATAATCAAATTGAATAAAATTGCTACTATATTCTATAAAAAATAATCTACAATAAATCTCTTTCTCCATCGGAAAGAATAATGGAGATATCATCCAGCAACGAAATTCTACAATATATAAATACACCTACAACGAAGAAAAACTAAGCAGTGTGTGTTTGGTTTCGAGAAATATTATAAGCATCACTTAAATAATTCATGTACAGAGAGTCAATACTATAGCACTGAAAATTTACATGCACATTTATCTAGTTATCTAGTTATTTATTTATTTTTCCTGTGCTTAATGAGTCTTTTGCTCTATTTACGTAACAACTGAGACATTATATGGCACTTACACCCATTCAAACTAACACGTAATGACCTATGTCCATGTCAAGCTGTACTGAGGCTGTACATAGAGGCTTGTACAAATATGCCAAAGGCGAAGGACCACGTCAATTAACATCAATAACTCTACATGAGTCATTCTTCAATTTTCCTTGTTTTACCCGCTTTTTCTGTTGGCTGGGATAGACTAAATCTGTAATTTTGGTAAGAGTACTTGCAGCACACAAATGAGAATTATTGCAGTTCACAATTGAATGCTGCACATCACTGCAGTATTAAAATCTAAAGGGTGAGGGAAAGGTGACTTTGTAATGAGAGATCTCCATGTCTTCTTCTTGGGATGGTAGATCTGCATGTAAAGTGTTCCAGCCCCCTTATAACGTCGCTTCCTTCGGATTTCTGGTGGATCAACCAGATTCAAAAGGGTCATTACATGCAACTCCCCATCCAATTCAACAAAACCAAATGTTGAGTTATGAGGAGCTTTCTTTGGTACCTGCGACTCCTCCAGCCAACGGTTTGAAGCCATGTCATATCTGTAATGCAGTAAAGAGAACAAGCAAATCAGAGTTCCCAAGTAAATCAAAGATGACTTTTAATAAGCATGTGGAAACAACAAAAAAGTGAAAACCATAAATGCAGGGTTCTAAACTTATCATTAACATATTAAAGGGCACAACAAGAGTTAAGGCTACCATATACCAGTCAAGCCTTCATAGTTTTGCTTTTGACAGAGGGTTACTAGTAAAAGTTCATACAATCAGATCAGGCAAAGGCAATGGGAAAGAAGTGAGCATACCAAAGGAACTGGCATCAATTTGGGTGTACATGGCTTATGGATTAAGCAATTGGCATATTAATTAGATACATTATGCAACCTACAGCAAAACTAAATAAATAATGCAGTCTGCAGTCCCATAAAATTGTGCCTCTTCTTTTCTTAGGTTATCACTAAGCAAGATTCTAACCATTGTCATTACATCATTTTAATTGTATTTTCAATTAGATGCAAGTCCCCAATTGATATAGTTGAAAAATTATCTCAAGCACAATAGGCTTTATGGCTCAATGGAACAGCTTCAGACACAAAAGATGTCCATACTTTAACTCAGAAGTGACAGTTATCTCTTTGGCAGCCCACAAAGCTTGGATCATCCAATATTCAAGAGAAACTAAGGTGACAGCGTCAGGATTTCAATTTAACATTTGTAGGTTTACAATTCAAGCCACTTTAAAACTTTAAGGGAAGTTTCTGACTGAGAGCAAGCACCCGTATGTTCAGAGAGAGAGAGAGAGAGAGTTTTTAAATAGATACTCCTTCATAAAAAAAATGACTCAATTCTCAGAAACTTCAAATGTTGTTTTCATTTTCAACCCAAATCTTGATTAGCACTATCTAAGAAAAAACCATTCTTTAAAAAATAACAAAATAAAAAGAAGAAAGAATACTAGTTTAAAGCTAAACTAAAGTACCTTTATAACACGAAATTCCGAATTCTTTTATGCTTCTTCCAACATAATATTGAGTATTCAAAGAAACATGCAAACTATGCACTCTCAGTAATCTTAATCACCAATGAATGTGATGCAGGACAAAACAATGAAGCTATTACTAAAATTTATTACAAAACCTTAGATAATAATGGTATACCCATCACCACATGTGACTTAGTGTACAGCAAACATAGAATTGAAGTATGTGATGCATGCAAATACATTGTTAATAGCAATGAATATCCTCCAACCAAGTTCCCAACATTTGAGATGTTTAAGGATTTTAATATAATTATACATAGATTTAAATCCTTGTTAGCCAGCCAAAAGATTCTGACACCTATAAGAGAAAAGACAGACATCAGGATTTATGGCAATCTGTTCCAATGCAAAAGTTTATATCAACAATTTGAAGATCCAATTCAGTATCGAAGGGAAGGAAGAAGGGGGCAGGGGGGAAAAGAAAAAAAGAAAAAGAGCACACTGTCATCAAGCCAAGTCAGAATGCTACAAGTAGGAAGCAGGATTACACTCAAAATAGGCCATTTCGCTACATTACGTAAAGAAATTTAGTCTTATAAGAAATTATTCAAAGGTGTTATGTGTGTTCTCAATTACGTGGAATATTTATTAATTATAAAATATTTTCTTATACACTCAAATAATCAATTTATTTTATGTGAGAGTGAATGATATATAGGACCAAAGAAGAACAAGGGAGAATGAAACCATTAGAACAGTAGCTCTCCCTCAACAGTCACCTCATTCTTGGACCACCCCAGAGCCCAGAGGGACTTCAAGAGGCAAAGCTTGAACTACTCCAACCAGACAAGAAGTCCAGCAGCAGCATCTTTCTAAAGAAATCCGTATAAAGGGTCACAAATCATACTTCATCTTTCTACACTCACACATATTAAAAGCTAATTCAAAACCAATTCTCACTCTGTCAAGCAAAAGCTAATAATCACTAAAAAGCTATATAAAAATATTAAAAATATATATAATAACTTCACACCAGACCACAGTTTACAAACAATAAACCTTAAAACTTAGAAGCCACACAAAAGTCAAAAATCAATATCACACGTATCATTAAGCAAAAGAACCGCAACCAAGTTTACAAATCAAAATCAAAAGAAATTCAGAAAATGTAGTGAAATCGAATTCAATCCAATCCTTCACTATAGTCAATAACAACCGTATATAAAAAAGAAGAAAGTACCTGAGAATATCGTTCCCGTCAAGCATAAAGACAGCGGGGCGACCCCGTCTGTTGTCATCCTGGACAACGACAATCTTCCCAACCCTGACTCTTTCCCCTTGTTCCCACATATTCCCAACCTCTCTCCACTTCCCAAAACTCCCATCCATCACCACCGCGTCCCTGCAATACTCATCCACCGGGAACACCCCACCTATCGTCCTCTCCTCCCCATACCCTCCAATCACCCAAAACCCGCTCCTCTCTTCGTCCTCCACAAAGAACCCCACGCACCCTGCTCGCATACCGGGCAAGCGCTCCAATTCCACCCACTCGTTCTTCCCGATATCGTATCGCTCCACCGAGTTCATCCTACTCCCGGCCGCACCGAATACCGCGTGGCGGGACCCACCTCCGGCAACTAAGATCTCGTCGGATCCAGGGACCACCGCGTAGCCGAAACTCCCCCTCGCGTGTTTCATTGGGGCGAGGGATTCCCATGAATTGGTGGTGAAATCGAAGCGGAAGGTGCAGGAGGAAGGGGAAGGGCGGTCGATGGGGAAGGATCGCGTGTCGAAGAGGGACCCACCGAGGACGTAGAGGTGAGCCCCGATGGAGAGGGATACGAAGTTGCAGAGGCCGTAGGAGTGGGGGTTTGGGGGCGTGGTTGGGAGTGGGGCCCAGGCAAGGTTTTCCCGGTCAAAGAGGAAAGGGGAAGCCAGTGAAGGGTCTTGGGGGAAGATACAGAGGAGGTGGGAGGAGGAGCGTTCTTGGCGGAGGGAGATTATGGTTTTCGAAGAGAGGAAAAGGCGCCAGGATTTGCAGGTGGGCTTCAGCCGGGCCTGGTGGGAGTAGGGGATCAAGGAGAGGATCACCGCCGCCACGTCGTTTGGGAGGCCCGGGATTAGGGTTAAGCTTTCATCGATTTCAACAACTACTGAAGAAGATGATGCAGAAATTGGAGGAGGTTCAGTCATTTCAACAACACTCAGGTAAAACGAAAATAATGAATCTAGATTTATTTATAACAAAAGCTTGATTGATCTGTTGCACTTTCTCAACTCTCAACGCATTTTCTGTGCGAACAGTGCAGGATTTTGGATTTTTACACGTGACGTGTTCATGTGGAGACTTGGGGGGAATAAGCTAAGCCAATCCTTTTTTAAGGAAACTGTACTGGGTATTCGCGAAGACTTTTTAAATGTTCTGCGCCCACTAGGCATTTAGCCAGTGCTGCAAGGGAATTCCTTCCTCCATTTTGGTAGAAGTTCAAATCCTCTCTACTTTCCTTAAATAGTGTGTAATGTAGATTTCTATCTCAAAATTAAAAAAAAATGTTCTGCTCTTTTTTTTTTTTTTTTTTTTTTTTTAATACAGTAAAAATAAAAATAGAAAAACTCCATCAGCAATTTTTTTTTTTTTTTTGGATGAGTACTCCATCAACAATTTAAAGTAGGATTCGCAAAAATATCGATATAAATTTAGTCAATTTTGCACAAAAAAAACTATTATTTTTATTTATATTACATCAGCCTTTTTAATTTCTTTTCCATTTTATTAAAATATTATTATTTTCTCTCTTCTTTTTATCTGTTTTCTTTTCTTTTCTTTCCCCAACTTTCCCAATTCTCCTCATAGTCCTCACAAAAACAAACCTCCAACATCCACGGCTCCTCCGGCAACCAAAACTCAACCCACGGCAACCAAAACTCAACCCAACACCCACGGCTCCTTCGGAAATAGCACAATACCCACAACACCAAATTGGCTCTAAATCAAAACCTACAGCTCTTCCACAGCACCAAATCGGCATCAAAACCCACGAGTTTGCTCCATATCGGCTCCGATTGGCTTCGCTGTGACCATCTTCAGTAAGTTTCTTCCAGATCTGGCACGAAGTTGAGAGAGAGAGAAAATAATATAAAACTCCCACGATTTGGTTTGTTGATGAACAGTGGCTCCTCTAAATGAGCGAACTACTGTAGCAAAGCCAACAAATTTATACGATTTGTTGAGGCTGATGCCGATGGATTTTGGGGGGTTTTTCTCCAAATTTTTGGGTTTTCTACGGTTTGATGAGGCTAGTGTTAATGCTTTGAGATCACTGCAATAGTTTTGGAAGGGAGTTTATATATTCGCTTTTAATTTCAATCTTTGATTAAAAAAAATAATAATAATAAATAAATCAACTTTATCGCTTCTACATTTCACACTTTTATCTTTACATTTTTTGAATATTTTGAACTAAATTGTTTTAGCAATTGCACATGATTTCAATCCCAAAGTACCCTCTTGCATGCTCAAATTTATAATTTTTTGAGGTGCTAGATATGATTGATAGAAAAAATCATAAAATTTAGGGGTACCATTCACAACCTAGGTTGTGAATTTAGGTGTGCAAAATAATGTATCTTTAGGCACGTTAATAAAAATATGGTCACATTGATACTTATTTTCTTTTGCAATAAATTTTTTGCATCACTCATTTTTTTTTCCTCTTCACTCTCTCTCACCATGCGAAAATTCTTTGGTCCTTTCATGGTCCCATGGGATGTCATTTGATTGATAAAAATGAGAAGCATTTTACCATCCCCAAGGACCGTCCTCCCATTGGACCAAAGTCTACCCCTCCCATAGGTTATAGCCTTATAGGGTATAGTGTATTAGGGTATTAGGGATAGGGATAGGGTATAGGGTATAGGGTAAAGGAGGTGTTCCATAAAACATTATTTATTTCGTTAATGTATTGGATCTCACCAAAGAAAAATGACTCATTAAAGCATCTCCAGCACTTGTCTATATTGCTCTCTATCTCCACGTGTGGAGAGCAAAAATGAAGAATTTGTGCTCTAGCACCTATCTATCTGGCTCTTCAAAAACCCAAAATGCTACAGTAGTTTTTCACAAATGAAAAGCTACTGTACATTCTTTACAAACTCTTCAACCGAATTAAAAATCATTTCTGACCCGTCTATTTAAGTTTTTTTTTTTCCACGATTTTTCTCTCTCTCTCTCTTCGTTTCTTTTTCCTTCTCTGCTTTCCGTTCTGCTCTCTCCTCTATCTTCGTTTCTTTTTCCTTCTATGCTCTCCCCTCTGTTCCCCTTTGTGGTGGTTGGAAACGGCTTGGGTTTGCACCGATCTTGATCTCGGCGTGGTGGCGTGGTGGTTGACGGTTGGATCTCGGCTTGGGTTTGCCGATCTCGGCCTTGGGCTTGCTGATCTTGGCAACCCGCCATCCACCACCGCCGCTCTCCTAGCTTTCTCTATGAACTCCCTCGTCGTCTTCCATAGCGACCACGACGACGTCGTTTCGATGCTGCTGCTCCCGAATCCCATCATTCCCTCACTGACTCTTAGTTTGACTACTTTGATTTAATTTTGTAAATTTTTTAATCCTTGATTTTGTTTGTTCTGGTGGTTGTTCATGGATGAACAAATGGTTCTTCTTGATTGTAATCTTTGATTTTGGTGGTTCTGGTGGTGTGGTGTACTTGAGTGATATTGCTTGTCCGAACCTAATTCTTATAGATGTTGGTGATAGTGGTGGAGTGGTGGTTGTTGCTGGGTTTTGGATGGTGGAGTGGGTCACTGGAGTGGAAAAACGAAAAAGAAAAGAGAAATGAGGAGAGAGAAAAAAAAGTTAAAATAAAATAATAAAAATATTATTTTAATAAAAATAAAGATAAAATAGAGAGTCGTGTAGTTGAAAAAATTACTCTTCACATGTGAAGAACTCTTTACATGTGAAGATAAAATAGAAAATAGTGCTGAAGATGCTCTTATTGCTTTTCTCAAATTTTTTTATTATTTTTCCAAATGTAATGACTATCTGTGTTTGGATGTGGCATTTGTAACCGGGATTTGGGGTAGAGCCATCATTTCAAATTTCATTAGACATAAATTCTGGGTTTGGTTGCAACAAGATAAGGAAATTCAAATTTCTACCAGAATTTGTAGGCGGAATTTGTGAAGCCAAAATTCTGGCTACAAATTCCACCTCAAGAGGTGTCATTTACCAATTTTGAATTTTTGATGCTTCAATATCTCTCATCTATCAGATTTTCCTATTTCTAACAGACCCACGAACCCTCCCTCATCTAGTAGGCTCACCGCTCACCAAATCTTCTCCTTCTCATCGATGCCCTCTATTTTCTCGTACTCATCTAAAACAAGTTCTCTCTCTCATGAAAAACTTCTCCCAACTGATCCCTATGGCCATCACCTATTTCTTTGCCACCGTTGAAACTCCATTTTCTCTTCGATTCTCTCTTCTCAACCTTCTTCCCCCACAAATCTTCGATTCCTGTCTTTGCAAGTGTTGGGTAGTTAAATCAGATTATGAGAGCTTCAAGGTGGGTTGGCCATGGTGGCTTGGGTGTTGTAGCTTCCTGGTAGTGAGGATGAGGGGTTTGGGTGTTGTAGAATTATCGATTTGATTTGATGCAATGGGTGCTTGGAAATTTTCCTTCGTCTTGAGATTTTTATTTTGTTTGAAAATTTTCCTTTAACTTGAGATTTTTATTTAGGGAGGACGATGAAGTTTGGACCAGTTTTTATTACTTTATTCAAACTGCCATGGAAAAAAAAAAGGGTTGAAGAAAACAACAAAAGCATGGATGTTGTCATCATCGAGAAATATAACGTTATGACTTAGAACCTGTGGGTGGGGTACCGAATGATTCTCCTTTCCATGGTTCACTGTCAATGTAAGATAGTAGATATACAATGATCCATGGCAACAATGTTTCAACTTTCGGCCAATTTGATGTGTGTGTTCTTTTTTATTTAGTTGTGTCCTATAAAATAGGATAATGAGTTTATCAAGAATTCCGAATTTCTTTTATATACCCAAACTGTAAAATTAGTAATTCTTGGTATTTTAAATGATGGGAATGTAAATCCCATCATTTGTGAAATTCTATGTATTTAATGAATTTTTCATCCAAACACGCTATTGTGCTACTGATAATAATAATAATCCACGTAAAAGAGCTACATAACCCAATATGATACCATCATACTTACGTGCATCATTAATCAATGAGATTGGAGAGCGGGTACTAATATTACAGATTGGTGCATTTCGGTTAAAAAACTAGAAGTAGCAAATCCTTGGGTAAAAATAACAATTGGCGCAGTCCATATGGCCATATTATTGATGATACAAAAGGAAGAACCTCATCTTCTAAGTTCTAACCAAACTTGGTAGTCATCTAAATCTTTTGCTTTCCTGGCCACTGGCCAGAGCGTGAGCTACGGAATTGGTGGAAACTACTCCACGTGAGATTGGTGGCTAAGTTCTTTGTATCATCAATAATATGGCCATATGGTGACAGACATGGTTCTTTGGTAATTATGTCTGATGTTTTCTAAATACTACAAGTGGGCTGATGAGATAAAAAATCAAATGACTGCAAATTCAAATTGAAGGGCGGCTGGCAGTGGTATACTAAAGTTTCGCATGGGCGCGAACAAGCCCGCTCATAATTTCACTCCAAATGACTGGGATTGAATTGCAAATTCAAATTGAAGGGTGGCTCGCATTCTGAAATCTGATGACAGAACAAAAAGGCGCCAACAAGCCCGCTCATAATTTCACTCGAAAGTCTTTTTTATTTCGAAATTTCGTTTAAAAGAAGTTCTTTCTCCTTTCACTCACCCAAATTAATTGGAGAAAAACACGGAAGAGACTCAACAGAGTGACAATAATGGACCAAAATCTGTTCATCCTCTCCTCCTCATCTCTCGAATCCTGACCACCTCAGCTGTCTTTCTCATTTTCTCTCATTTTTTACTTCATTAATTAGTTACGAAGTTGTGAAAGCTTCCATCGAAAATTTATCAACCAGGTAAAGCTTTCAATTCTGTTCTCTTTGCTTGATTCTATTTATTAGTCATGGCTTTCAATTCTTAGGGAAATCATGGGAGTTTGTATTCTAAGCTAGCTTGGGCACAGAGTGGGAGGTTCTATTTGTAGTTGTGTGCCCAAAAGATTTTCTAGAATATCTGCAGGAAGTTGTTAGGATCAATGAGTGTAAATATGAAAAGGATGAATGCAAATAGGGTTAATAGCTGTTGAGAAAACCTGCTTCCTGTAGATTTGTGATGAGGCATAACTTATAATTGGGGTCTGGAGACATGGAACGCCAACTGATCATCTGATAGAGAATGTTGTGTTAGACCATGGAATTGATTATGGCTTTTAATTACCACAATATTGAGAATAAGGATGGCTGTTGTGTATCCGAGAGTATGGGAATACCTTTCAGTAGATAATGAAACATCTTAGTGCCTAAAGATGTATGTATGATTCATGTGGCTTTTGTCATGAAGTTATTGAAAGTAGGGATGAGCTACATCTTGCTGTACTGATCTAGATTTGGATGTTGTAAAAGGCCCACATTATTAGTCGGGGCTTGCATCCAACTTTGCTGCAGTATTCTGTTTTTCTTGAGGAACTGCTTTTCGGCCTCCGTGATATATCAGTCCTCACTTGCTTACAATGAGGAGTGCTTGTTAAGTATATGTATGTTCATAGGGCCAATGACCAATAAAACAAAGGGTTAATGTAAGTCCTAAGACTTTTTATCAAAATAGGTAACGCTGGCTTGCAATAATTGGTCATTATGGGTATCAGATGATACTTAATAAAATTATGATGGGATTTAAGAACTCTTGGGTGGGGGGAGGGGGGGAACCAATGTGAGAATTTGAGAAACATGAGTTCCCAATATCAAAAGGATATACAGAAAATAGAGATAGATTTGATAAGTTCCTCTCATATCTATCTTAGAACTACAATTAGAGCCCACTGTCATAATAGTTTATTGAATTTATATTTAATTAATTTATACAAAGATGATTAGGTATATGAGATTTCTTCATATTGGGCACATATTAATTCATAGCTATGTTCAGGAAAATTAAGACTATGTTCGAAGTACAATAAATTGATTAAATGAGGAGGCTCATTAACCAGTTAGGCATATATGGCATATCATATAACATGTGAGAATCATGCAATCTATGCACTAAGTGAGGAGATTTTTTTAGACAATCAGGTTAAACCTGACTGAACCAAACTTAGCCAGTCCATCAGCACACTGTTTAGATTTTATGCTATACTATAAGATTATTCATAATCAATCTTTAAGAAGTGATGATCCTATTGATATAATAACAGAATTTGACAATTTGATACTCCCTCTGTCCCAAAATAGATTGGAGTTTGCAAATGGCATGTATTTTAATGAAACAAAAGAACATAACAATCTTCCAAAGTGCCCAAAAAGGAAAGCACCCTATCTATTTTGGGACAGAGACAGTATAATGTTATTTAAGCCATTGGTTTCCAGAAGTCCTTTTGTGTGGGGGAGAATTAGTCTGTATCAGACAATGGTGATACAAACGTGTCTCCATTTTTGTATATGTATTATTTGGTTGCATAATGTGCAGTCGCTTTGAACAAATTATATGTCAGAAGTTGTATTTTACACGATTTAGATAACATGCCTTGCGTGGTTTCTGAATAAGGATAAGCATAATGTCTGAGTTGAACAGACCATTATGTCTATGGCTTGAATTATTATCATACTTGTGCCAAAAATTATCTAATTGGTTATTTTTTTGGTTCTGACCACTGAACTTTCTCTCTCTCTCTCTCTTCACTAAAATTGTTGTGTATTTTACTTTATCTCATCTTATGTGATGTATAACAGGATGAGAAGTATTGGCCACTAATGCCTCCTTTGCCTTCATATGGGTATGGGAGAGAGCATCCTGGACCTCGGTATGGGAGTTTGATTCATTGTCAAAATCTCAAAGATGTTGTTATTACAGGTCAGATTGTTCATCCTCTCATTCTGAGCTGAAGCTGCAACTGAGTGGCACTATCCTATTTCATTTGTAAGAGAGGATGGAGTAGACTAGTTCCTGAACTGTCTGTGCCCATGACCTATAATGCCATGGGTCATCTTATGCCTTGTGGCATACCACTTAAAAATCTCTCACAAAAAGAAATTGCTTCTGCTTGTAACCTGACCTAGTGAAGCAAATTTTTTGTAGATATATCTAGTAATTGAAATAATCATGACCTATATGGTCCACTACCTTCATGTGCAAATGTTGGTCTAGTTTTTATGATTTAAAAGGAGCTGACCTAAGTGCTTCTAGCAAATAAGGACTCTTAACTTGCTCTCTTTGTTCTGCCCATGATATGTATATACACATAATATCAACCTTTTGTGCCCAATGGAGATAAAGGTTTCATTATTTGATTGGTTTCACCATCTTGTATGAATTGATCAAGAAGGTATGTGGGTGACTGGTGTCCACATAATTATAATCAGAATTAAAGCCATGTACTAATCATCTTAATGTACTGCTAATTTCTAACTTGTTCTAGTTTGTGTTATTGGTCACGAACAGGGCATAATGGTACCATAAATGGACAGGGTCAAACATGGTGGAAGAAGTATTGCCAGAAGCTCCTTAACCACACTAGGGGCCCACTTGTTCAAATTATGTGGTCTAGTGACATTCTGATCACTAATTTTACTTTGCGTGATTCTCCTTTTTGGACATCATCCATATGACTGCAAGAATGTTACCATCAGAAATGCTACAATCTTGGCTCCCATATTCGAAGCTCCAAACACTGATGGAATAGATCCGGGTATGTGTTTTCTGCGAAGTTATCATTACACACACACACACACACACACACACACACACATATATATATATATATATATATATATTAATGTATGATGTGTTGATAGGTGCTGCCCTGTCATGATGTATTCTGTTGAGGTCTTGTGGTAGAACTGTAGAAGGGTCTCAAATCAGTTCGTAATATATTTACCATTTGACACTTTTTATTTATTTTATAACCACCATTTGACACTTAAAACAAGAATAATTAGACACAAGGTGAAAATTATATTTTAATTATGATTAGACTAGATGCTGGGAAATGCTGCTTTGTAGAGGCTTTCTAATTTTGCTAACCAACTGAACAGGTTAAATTGATGAGTAGGAAGATATCATTCTGGGTTTCAAAGAGATGATTATTGATGTGCTGGCTATTTTAAGTATTTGCTTCATACTAGTGTTGCATGGGTGGTTGAAATATGGGAACCATGTGACCTGGGAATGATGAAACTTGAAATTTAGTACCATATATATCTATCTGAGCAAGATTCACTTTTATTGTTATCTTCATGTTTGCCTTGAACGTGGTAGTTCTTCACCTTTCCCCCTTTTCCCCTTTCCCCAACACACAAACACATAGTATATTTTTCATATACATAGATTATAGACTTTAAAATGTATTAACCTTGTGACACAAGGTCACCTCCCAATATGTTTAAAGTGCAGCCCTTTTTTTTGGGGTGGTATAAACAGATTCATGCGAGGATATGGTGATTGAGGACAGTTATATAAGTGTTGGGGATGATGGAATTGCGATAAAGAGTGGCTGGGATCAGTATGGAATTGCTTATGGACGGCCTTCAACGAATATACTAATCCGAAATCTTGTTGTGCGCTCTATGGTCAGGTGAAACTCTTAGACATTGTGCTTCTGACTTAGGATGTGATCATTGTATGCTTGTTACAACTGTAGAATACTTCATTCCATTGCATCCAAATATTACTATCATGCATCTGCATATAAATGAAATGTATAGATGAAATTTATGGATGTATGTGTCTGTTCATGTTTTCCCTTGAGCTGCAGTTGCAAATTTTGAATGTATTCATGAATGAATTTGATCTGTAATGTGGAGTTCTTGCAGTTTTTGTCTAAAGTTTTGCATTGCTTTTACTTCCAGCTATCTATTGGAAAAATAGTATTGTCTAATACATTCGGATTTCTTTCTTTTTCTTTATATATTTTAGTTTTTCAAAGTAGAATGATTTGAATATAGCTTGCAATAATTTATTTGGTTCTGTTTATGTAACTGCAACTCATGTTTATGGTTTGTAGATTGTAGAATCCAAACTGTATTAAATGCCTCAGTGTACTAAAATATGTAGTAGAATTGCAGTCATGGTCAGAGTGCCTTTAGTTCCTTATAAATTACTACTAGTATTTTGTAAGACAACAAATTTTAGTTTATATTACAACCTTCTGAATTTTGCCTTAAACCATTTGAGGTTTTGTGACAAAAATAAGCCAATTTGTTGCAAGAAATTTGTAACCCTTACAAGCTTCCAAGTAGGATGAAATTTAAAAAAAAAAAAATATTAAAGAAAGGAATTGTATTTAGTAGTGGGATATTGCCTAGTATAAATCTGCAGCTAGTTCATCAACCTTGAGCAAAGACTGTAAAGACATTTTACCTGTGTGGCTTTTGGGCCCTGCATTGTGTACTATACTTCTGTGAATGAGGCCTTTGGTTTCCTTGTAGTTGGTATCTTTGCTTTTGTTGGTTGATTGACAACATGCATTCCCTAGTGTCCTAAATACTATAGGTAAATGTTACTTCAATTACTTCACTTGTAGATCTCTTTGCATTTGGTAGTTTATGTCTTTAGGTTGTAACTGAGATCCACTTTGGCTGATGCAACAGCCTAATTGTATCATTACATGCGGTTATCACTAAATCCTATTCTAAAGCATTATAACTGTTCATATGTGCTTGACTGTATGATTTATTTTTCTCTAGAACCCGTGTAAAAAAAAGGTCCTTTGTTTTATAGGACTATGTGCTGGAAGCATGTCAAGGGATTTGAATGCGTTTTTTTTTTTTTTTTTTTTTTTAACATCCTCCCTAGGAGTCGATGTCCCACTAATTAAGATTTAACTATTATGATTGGAATTGGATAAGGATAACTGTGATTGTACTATACAATTCTTAGCATGCCAATGTTGAAATATACTCCATATTACTGATTGTCAATTTTGGTTTCAGATCTGTCAACATTGTAGTATGCGTTTCCGACTTTGTTTGAATGTATATAAAGACTAATGCCAGATAAATTTTACTATAAAATTTTTACAAACTGACATGGAATGATTCCATATCAGCTATGAAAAAACTAATTGACGCCTCAGATTTTTGAATTACTGGAGCCCGGGTCCGCAGGTTGGGCTTCATTTGTTAGGCCACCATAAATTTCGAATTGGGCCTGGCCTTTGGGTTTGGATTATTGATTTGGGTTGGGCTATCTGAATAATCAAAAGAATATAATTTGGGTACAAATTTGTTTGAAGGAATCTTATTATAACTTACTATGTGCTAATTTTTAGGTGCATTATTTAAACTAGCATATAAGAGGATTGATGTCCTTATGTCTATTTTAATGTACTGTCAAAAGTATCTTTTATGTTTTCAAATTTTCTCAATTTAATTAATGATTACAAATAATAATGTCTTAAAAATAAGGATGTAATAGTCACATCCTTATATAGAGAATTGTCCACTTTAGTGCATAGACTAAAATAATCACATATTTTAGATTTATTGATTTGGGTTTAAAATAAAATTAAAGGTTAAAAGAGTAATCTATTGATCTGTTTAAATTTAAAAGTAAAAAGGATCACACTACTGATCTGTTCAAATTTAAAAGTTAAAAGGATTACAATTCCACGTTAATGTTTTACTTTTACCCTTTTTTTTTTTTTTTTTGAGTCTCCCTTTTTTTTCTCTCTTACATCTTCCTTATCTACTCCACTTTCTCAATTTCCCACTTTCCCACTAACTTCACAACTCCTCATTTACTCAAAATTTTTTTTTTTTCACCTTCACAAATAAAAATCCTTCTGTTCTCTACTTCTCCCTAAACCCAAAATTTCAAATTAAAAATTTCCTCTAACTATTTCAAAAATTAACCGTTAATAAATTGTTTAGTTACACTTCTTATCCGGTTTATATTAATATTTAAAATTAAAACTCTTAGCCATTTTTTTTCTTTTTTGTTGTATATAAAAAAAAAAAATTCACTCTTGAAAGAAAAAAAAACCACTCATCCATATCCTACTTCACTCACCGGACAGTTTGTTTTTTTTCCTATATCTTTGGATAGTTAAAAAAAACATCTAAAATAAAAAAAATAAAAAAACTTAAAATGGGCCAATATTTACAACTCACTTCCCACGTTTCCACTCACGTAGATAATATCTCATTTTCCAAAAAATTAGCACACTATCTCTTAAAGATAGCTTCTACATTTAAATTACCATTTTTTTTTTAATTCAAAAATTACATAATCACAACTTCTTATAAAAACTTCCACAACTTCTCTTTTATTTTGGTTGGTTGCTTATGAGATACTAAAGAGAGCATACAGGTAGTGTTTCTTTGGAGGTTTTGTTGCAGATTTATTTATTTGAAGTCTCCAGAAATTGTTTTTGTTCAGTCATTTGTTCTAAAAACTCTTCCTTAATTTTGGTTTTGATATTTATTTATTTTTCCTTTCTAGATCTGAGAAAGAAACTCAAGGGAACAGGACAAAGAAAACAGGTATGTTTATGTTTATATTCTTTATAATATCATTGGAACTATTAGATTAAACTAAAGAAAACAGGAATGAAATAAAAGAAATAAGAACTAGACCAAATTGATTTAAGCTTTTGATGATTTGTAAACAGCCATATATATAAGCCTGATGATACATGAACATTCGGAAGTAATTGAATTAAAAGATAAACTTGAGTAAATTTAGGAGAAGAAATAAAAGCAACTGTTGAGAAAATCTAGAAAAATAGATAAGAGTAACCGGATACTTAGAACCAAAATCACATGCTTTGAACTCAAAACATTGAACCAAATCACATGCTTTGAACTTAAAACATTGAACCAAAACACATGCTTTGAACTCAAAACATCTATGCATTAATATAAATTGCATATATGGTGTTGGATGGTGTATAATTGTCAAATAATGGGTATTTAATTATTTATATAGATTTTGTGCTATTGTAATCCGGTTGCTGATTAAACTCTGTACTTGGTAGTTATTCATTTGCTACAAAGAACAAGATTTTTGTTGCATGAGCTTCATGGTTTCTTATTGATGATTTTACATTGAATGTAGACTAGCTCTAATGAAAGTAAGGTTAATTTATGTTGAAATTCTATAGAATTTCAAACACATGCATTTTCAAATGTAAAATGGAATGAAAGCCTTCTTAAGGTGATAATTGGTGTTTTTGATGTTTGTGATCCTGATGAATTGTACAACTAGGAGAGGTACCGATCAATCACATGTGTATTTTTTGGGTTGCTTAGAATCATGGAAAAGGAAAGGAAATGAAAATTTTAAATATTTTGTATGAAAATTGTTATGGATTTTTTCTTAAATCAACAATCAAATGATACCAATTGACTCACATTTTGACTTCGTTACAGGTTGATGCGGTAGATTAAGAAGAGTGGTTTCGGTTTCTCAAATAATTTCTTTTGAAGTGGATGGAGTTATTTTTTTAAAAAGTGAAATACAAGTAAAAAAAAAAAAAAAAATTGAAAGTGACAACAGGAGAAAGTTGAAAGTACAGCCAGTCTACCAATAATATTGGGATTGTTGTTATTTGTAGTAATATTGTTGGAAACATGTATATGGGTTCCTAGAGAGGCCTTTCAGTGTGTAAAGAATTTACAATGTTGAATATTAAATATGCATAATATTTTTTGTATGTTTGATTTGTGATACAATATCCCCATCCCACTCAATACTTTCTATTGATTTACTCACTTTCGAGTTTTTTAATGTTGTAATAATAGAGATATAAAACGAATATTGGTGAATCTTTATATTTTTAGGATGTATTATTTTTTACATATATTGAAAAAAAAATTGAACGAAATTAAAGAATTAAAATGTGTCATAAATTATAATATTATTGAAAATTACACTTTTAATTAAAAAAATAGAAATAAAAATAAAGGACTACATTTTATATCTATACTAAAAAAAAAAATAAAGGACTATACATTTTGCCCAAAAAATAGCCTCTGAACACGCATGGAATGCGTGTGAAGAGGCTAGTTGTTACTACTATTCATGATTAGAATATAATTCGTATGTATAGTAGGTGAAACACAACATAAAATGGTAGGATTAGGATATTACCATTTTTTTAGAGCTCCATGAAGCAACTAAACATAGTTGATAGTAAATATAAATAGGAAAATACAAATACAATAGTGATAATCAATCCATTATAATCAAATATGAAAATATAAATACAATAGAGATAATATAGGGTTACTTTATAATAATATTATCGTTTTGAGACTAAATATAAAACACTGTTAACAAATAACAATGGTTTGTAATAAGTTATTATTATTTATTTTTTCATTCATCCACTTCAAAAAGAGAATGTAATCAAATAATACAATCAAATACAAACATGATAGATTATTAGTATCGTATTTTAAGTAAAGAGTATAATCACATAAAAGAGAAAGCAAGATATTTCTACACATTATAAGTTAATTCATCCACTCAAAGTAAAGAATATTATCAAATAATACAAACCATCATACATTAACTAAATGTATAATCAAATAAAAGAGAAATTAATTAAACTAAGAAGTGTATTTCAAGAAACCATTTTGCAGTTGAAAGATGGCATATACAATCATCCCTACTCGTGATAGTTTAGATCATGTGATAGTTTTAAAGATGCTCTCTCTTCATATTTTGCTGTTAAACCAAATCATCCTCTATGCGAGGGTAGATTTTTCACATTCCAAGCATATATCCCGTGACTATTTCATTCAAAGAGACCTATGGGTTCAGGACCAGATGGACTCCAAGTCCAACATGGCATCTTAGGATTCAACCACCCTTATCTGGCACCTATATCCACAAGACTAAAACCCCTTTGCAGGTAAGACTTGTTTGACTATGAAAGTCACAGTTAGTAGTTTTGCAAGCCCAGTCCAAAGTCATGGATTAGAATTGTAATATAATATACAATGAGCAAAGCTGAGCCACGGATTGGACCTCAGCCAAAAAATGTGGTAGGAAATATTGTTTAACCCAAAAAAAAAGAGTTCCCCCAACTTAATCATGCCAAAAAGAAAACACATTTTCTTAAAATATCTTCCAATTCATCAATAAACTTGCAAAATATGAGACTTATCAATAAAAGTATTAGGGTTTAGGGTTAAGGGTTTTAGGGTTTTAGGTTAAGGGTTAAGGGTTTAGGGTTTAGGGTTAAGGGTTTTAGGGTTTTAAGGGTTAAGGGTTAGGGTTTAGGTTAAGTTTAGGGTTTAGGGTTTAGGGTTTAGGGTTTAGGGTTTAGGGTTAAGGGTTGAGGGTTTAGGGTTGAGGGTTTAGGGTTTAGGGTTTAGGGTTTAGGGTTTAGGGTTAGGGTTTAGGGTTTTAGGGTTAGGGTTTAATGGTTAGGGTATAGGGTATAGGGTTTAGGGTATAGGGTATAGGGTTTAGGGTATATGGTTTAGGATCAGGGGCGGATCCAGGAATTTCATTCAGGGTGGGCACCTTTTGTCTTTTAATTTCAAAATTTTCATATGCCACAAATACAATTTACAAATTACAAACGATTTATTCAAAGTTATTAATACCGTTTCGGTGATCGTTTTGGTTTGTCCATTGGAATAGAATATTTCGGTACCGGTATATTTATATATATATATATATATTGATTTACATATTTATATGTTTATTGATCAAAATAGATAACAAAACAATCACATTTAGATAATAATAAAATAAATAAAACCCAAAAATAAGTATAAAATATAATGAATAATAAAATAATAAAAAATTTGAAAAGTTAAAAGTCAAACTAAGTACTAGTGTACTACACCTGATTACACGTGAAGTAGATGGGCTAATGGCCGAGCACGTAAAACAAAAACAAAAAAAAGAGGGTAAAAGACTAAGGATGGGTTTGGGTTAGCTGTTTGAAAAAGTGTATTTTTTAAAAAGTGCGGTTTTAAAATTATGATTCTGAAAACATGATTTTGAAAATCACAATTAAACGTTTGGCAAAACTAATGAAAAATTGTTGTTTTTGTCAATTGAGCATTTGGATAATTTTAGTTTAAAATTGTCGTTTCGGAGGTAAATGATCAAAAAGGACTTGACTATACTGTTAATTTATAGTGTCATTTTTTAAATGCTATCAATGTTATAAAATCACAGTTAAGCATTTAGTAAAACCTGTGACAAAATGTTATTTCTATGAAATGAACGTTTGGATAATAATAATCTAAAATTGTTGTTTCATATGAAAATTATAAAAAATGACTTAATTATGATGTTCAATATCTTATCATTTTTTAATATAAAAAATGTTAAAAATTGCCTTAATAGTAATAATAATAATAAAATATAGGACAAATATATTTCGGATTAGCATTAGCATTGTAGTATATATAAAATTCAATATATTATTAAGATCTTGACTAGACTTATCAATTAAAAATCTATATATATATATATATATATATAAAAAACGTAAAAAGGTAAAAGTTGAAAGTTGAAAAAAAATATCAAGGAAAGGTAGGGACACGTGGTTGGGCTTAAGTTAAAGTGAAGAAAAAGCAAGTGTTGGCTGACAAACCAAAAAAGAAAAGAAAAAGTAAGTACTTCTTGTGTTGTCCCGCAAAGAACAAAAAGAAGAAGAGAAGCAGAAGCAGAAGTAGAAGAAGAAAAGGCACCAGTTGAAAGTAAGAAATGCTGAAAAAAGCTTGTATATTTATACCGTTTGTTGTTGTAATTTCATTTTTTGGGCTTTTGAGGATATTATTCGGCGTTTTTCTTGTGTTATTTGGATTTTCTTTGTGTTATTTGGGCTTTTTTGTGTTATTTGGTTGTTTGTTATGTGTGGTAAATGTTGTAATTTTGGATTGTTTGGATTGTTTGATGTAATTTTAATACATTTATCTTCCTTAATTTTTTTTTTCTAAGACGTAGATGGGGATTTAAAACAAAAATGAGGGTGGGCACTTTAGCATATCTATATTTTTTGAATTTATATATACCTACTAAATTTTTTTTTTTTTAATTTGAGGGTGGGCACGTGCCCACCCTGGTCATGAACTGCATCCGCCCCTGTTTAGGATATAGGGTATAGGGTGCTAAAATCCTGGATCAAATGCATGGGAAGCCATAGTCTCTATTTTTTCCACCACATCACAGTCTCTTTTTTAGCACCAAGTTGACAGTGTCACCATCATCATCTCTCTCTTACATGCTATTTTGGATTAAAAAAGAAAAAGAAAAAAGAAAAAAAAGAAAGAAAAGTGATTACAATTACATGGTCCAAGAACGGGCAAAAAGCAAATTTTGATTTAGTTTCTAGTCTCTAGTTGCCAAAGAGAACGTTGATGACTGTTCTAAAAACTTGTCCCCGCTTGGTGCTTGGTATTAAGACTTAAGAACCTCCCTCATGGCCTCCTCATCTGGTTCGAATCCCTTACTCTTCATCTGCTCCAGAAACTCCTTGGCCTCGTCTAACTTCTGCTCCTTGGCCAAAGCCTCAAACACGGTGGTGTAGGTCCTAGCATTGGGTCTCATCCCTTTGCCCATCATTTCCATCACGTACTTCTTGGCATCCCCTATGTATTTGGGATCTGCAGCAAGTCCCTTGATAAGAACGGTGTAAGTGTAGGCATTGGGGGCGACCCCAGAGGCGAGCATGCGCAAGTAGACCTTGAGACACTCCTTGGACAGCCCGGCATTGGCATAAGTCTCGATGACGGCGCTGTGAGCTACCACGTCGGGCATGTGACCCTTGTCCTTGATCTGGGCGAAGAGTTCCAATGCCTCGTGGGTGAGTCCGTCTTTGGACAAAGCGTCGAACATCTTGACTGCATTGTTGAACAAACCATCTTTGGACAAATTGTGGAAGATTTCTTGCAAGTTTTTGGGGTCATTGGGCTCCTCTATGACGGGCTTGTTATTGAAAGGGTCGTAAGGTGGTGGAAGATTGCTCTTTTTGTCGATTTCTTTTTCGGTGTCAATGTCATCCTCATCATCTGAATCGGGCAAAGAGAAGTTAACCTTGGTGTTGACCTTGCTGCTGGTGGGTTTGGAGGTAAACAACCTTTCCTGCCTGTTACCGTAGTAAGAAGATAATGTTATTGTATTTGGATTTGGAAAAATGCTTGTGTTGCGAGCTGAAGGTGGTAAGGAATGAATAAACGATAGGAGGATGAGACGCTTAAAAAAGGAGAGGGGGAAACGAGACTGAGAGGAAGGAATATTGTTAGAGAAAGCGAGAATAAAAGCTTGAGATGATCTCAATTTGATTGTGGTCCTTGACAATGCCATACTTTGATGAAGAATACTCTTCAATTTTCAGTCACTTGTTGCTCTTCGCCAAAGTTCCAATGGTTTGTTTTGAAAGAGCTTCCTTCTTTCGTTGGTATTAATGAAGTATATAATTCACCTCGCATGGTTTGTCTTTGCCTTACTCCCTATTAGCCATGTAAACATTCCACTCATTACGCATATAATTCACCTATATAACTAAATACAAATCTCTCTACTTCACCTTCAGATACAGTTTATCAATTTGGCTTTACTAGAGACAGAGATTTACAATGGTGTATGGCTATTTGGCTAATTATTTCAAGATAATTTTAGAATCATTAAGGACCAATGTGATTGGTCTTACTAAGATGTTTTTTTTTCTTAAGATTCCCATAAATAATCTTGTGTCCGTAAGGATCAAACACTTTTAGACGATAAAAAGGTTATAATAGCAGGGAATTCGAGAGATATCTTTGACAAGTTATTGTTTTCTAAACCTAATGTTGCACTATAGTAAACTTTGAAGTCAACAAATGAATAGGTTTCTATCAAAGCAAAATAATATTAGAATTGGATTTCAGCTATTCCAAGTTTTGCTTGAATTCGTGAATAGCTTTAGAACACATTTTAGTTAGTATGCTAGTAAATTTCATAAATTAAAAAATGTGGCACTTAATGGTCAAAGGCTAACGTTTTTTGAACTAGAGGACTAAAATACAAACGGAATCAAATGAAGAGGGAGCGGATCAAAACTTTCAAACATTAGGGAACAAAATCAAAACTTGTCAAACTTAGAGGGTGTACAATGCATACTCAGATCTTATTGCAAAAAACAATCCTGATGACTTCCTTGATTTGGAAGGTGTATTTTCTGTGTGGAAGTGATTGCGAAAGAAAGGAGTTTCTTAGAAATGGGGGGAGTCTTCTCTGCAGAGGAGGAATTAGAGGAAGGAGAGATTCCTGAATAATTGATAATTATAAAAGGACCAAATGCCAAGGGTTGTGTTGATAATCATGATTTAGTTTGTGCTTTGGCATTGAACTCTAGTTGCTGCAATCATGCCTAAGAAAGAACATTATTTTCTTAGCATGATTGATTGAGAAGCACATGCTTTCATTCATATCATGTGGAAGGAGGTGTCTGAATCGCTCATAGCATCTCTATTTCCTCTTATACAGATGATGATGCTTTTGGTTGAAACTACAATCCAATCTCTAGTTTGCCAATTGCCCAATCTTCTTCTGGTTTCTAGGGAGCATTGACCACAGCTACATAGGACAGAAGCGCATTACATCATTAGTTAAAAGGTGACTAAATTTGTGGATTTCCCAAGATTACAGTTGTTTTTCCTTTAGGGAGCAACTAAGATGCAATGTATCTTGCTGCTCACGCTGAAATGCTTATAAGGCTTTATTAATTGATTCTTTTTACTGGTTTAAAGTGTCAAACTCTCTTCTTCGGGTATCTTGGAATTATTTGCTAATATTGATTTCTTAGATGCTTGTAAAGTATGATCTACACCTTAATGTTTTCCCGTTGTGGATATATGATCATTTATCATAAAGATACTAATGTTTCATTTATTTGCTAAAATGTGTTCATTTATTTTTCTTGGGACATCCAATTCTCCAATAGTATTTGAATCATCCAATTCTTATTCTTCATTATTTGACAGAATAGCTTCTTTTCTGTTATTTGTAATATAAAAACAACAATTTTGGAAACTGTAAAAGTAGTATTCAAATAATTCTTGGATGAGGGAGGAATGTAGAATTAGAAACTCTAAAGCAGAAGGAGATTGATAAATGGAAGCCTTGCTCAACCATGAGATAGATGAATTCCCTTCATCCTCAAATCACACTGATACATTCATTCAATAGAATCAATACGAAGGACTTATATAAGTTTGGAGTCTCACATTGCCTAAAGACACCAACACCCGTAATTACAATTGCAAATGGTCAAAACTCAAAACAAATTTTACTAGACAAACATGGTAATTTTACAACACACAACCACACTTAGGCCCATTCTCTTGCGGCCTGGGCTCCCTTTGTACTTGTCATGGAGCCATCCCCATCTCCACTCTTCTTGCCTATATTATTCAGGTGGAGAAGGCATGCTATGCAATACATTTTACTCAACAAAAAAAAAAAGAAGTACTAAAGCTTAAATTCAAGACAAGATTTATTGATAAGACAATTTTTCCAAATAACTCTTAAACTTTCAAAGGCTAGGCCTATTAAGACACTACATCACAATTTTTTTTTCCTGATAACCTTGGGTATTCGGGCCAGCGTTCTGTAGATACTCAGGGAACTCGAACTTAGGCGCAAGGTGACCATTGGAGAGCACACTCAAGGCTGGACCAGTTGAGCTACTCCTCAAGGTTGGACACTATTATTCGTTGAAAATCCCATGGATGACTTTCCAGCTTTAGACGTTGAACTGTAGAGGAAAGGACTTGGGGGTGCAGAAATCTCAAGAATGCCTTCTAGCATATGAGTGACTTCTCTCATGGAAGGCCTCAATAATGGCACATCTTGTACACACCATATTGCCACCATCACTAACTTTTTTACCCACTCCATATCACTTAGAGCCTCTTCATCATTTTCCACCAGTCTTTTCACTTTCCCTCTACTATAGCATTCATAAGCCCATTCTGTTAGTATTGCTGCTCTCTCCATCTCAACATCCACACATCTCCTGCAACAAATGATCTCCAACAACATGACTCCAAAACTATAAACATCCACCTTTACTGTGACTGGTGTGTTCCTGAACCACTCTGGTGCAACATAGCCTTTAGTCCCCCTGATGCCAGTTTGAGTCCGGGTTTGGTGGTTCATCAAAAGCTTTGCTAGTCCAAAGTCAGAAATTTTTGCTGTAAACAAATCATCCAAGAGTATGTTTTGAGGCTTTATGTCGCAATGTATGATTTGCGTGCTGCATTCTTCATGTAAGTACATTAGTCCTCTAGCAATTCCTGAATGCAATCTGCATTCTTTGTTGCCAACTTGGTCTTATGACTCCAAAGAGGAAACTTGACAATGAGCCATTGTACATAAACTCGTATACCAAAAGTCGATGTTCACCTTCATCACAGTAACCAAGTAACCGTACCAGATTCTTATGGTGAGTTTGGCCAATCACAGTCACTTCAGTTTTAAATTCCCTCTCACCTTCCCTCACCATCTTGTCTAGCTTCTTGACAGCAACATATTTAGTATAACTTGATACTAATACTCCTTTATAAACAATGCCAAAAGAACCCCTACCCAATTCTTCTTTGAACCCACTAGTGGCTTCTTCAAGATCTTTGTATGTAAATAAACGTAGATTCATATCAAGATCTTTTGTATGTAAGGTTCTGTAGAAATTTGGTATTTTTCCTTGCCACAAGCAGAAGACAATTAGAGAAATTCCTGCCATAGAAAAGAAGTAAAAAAATACAGAAGTACCTAGGAGGATTGCAAGGATCAATATTGCTTGATTCTGCTTTCCTTGGCCTGGATTAGGATGTGTTGGATTCAGTGAAGAGCTATTCGCTTTCAATATCTTGAATAGAGCTTTTCTATCAACGGCACTGCTGTTGAACCTCCCATTAGAAAGCGGTAATTTCTTCTTCCAACATCTTCCAGTACCATTATTATACTTTGGATCCTGAAAAATGGCGACTGCACAATAGCAATCGCGCAGGCAAGAATTCTTGCATTCAAATTCTGTTGTAGGCTGCAGTCGTTCATAGGCAGTTAAAGGCCAATCAGCAGACTCCATTGCCAAGATTTCAAATTGATCTTCCGAAATCACATATCCCATCTCATTACATTCACTGATGTAGCTTACATCGTTTTGTTTGCAGCCACTATACTCGTTGTTTACATCCAATAGAGAAAATCCCGGGGGACATTGGCACTCTGGCTTACCATAATCTCCCAATGAACACATGCTGTTAAAACCACAAGGACCGCTTCCATAAGTGTCATAAATATCTATGCAGATGTTGTCGGGAACATGCCAAATGGCAGACCAGCTTTGATTGCCAGTGAAATTCTTTGGGTAAGCATAGAGTCTGAAAATTCCATCAAAATCAAGTGTTGCCCTGTAGTAGGAGTCTATCCTCTTGACCGGAGTTGAAAGGTTGGATATACTTCCTTGTGAGTTCTTAACTTGAAGGTAGCCTGACTTGTCCAAGATTAGCTCGGAAACATCTGGACTAGTATAATAAGCTCCATAAGGATTTTTGGTGTTGACATCTATCTGATTAAGCGTCAGATTGTAGGAATATGATATACTTTGTTGCTTTACAGTGAAACAGAGCTGAAATTTACCTCTTTTGTAATTCTCTTCGGACATGGTAGAGAACAGTTTGCTCCTAAAATCCAATACTTGGGTTGGTAACATGGTATTGGTTGGCTCATTGAAGCTATTCCATATGATGCTTGAGTTTGTGCTTGTAATCACAAAATTCCCGGTGTCTAGCATGGCTGCGTTTGATACTTGAGGATTCTCACTGTTTTTGGAGCTCCACAACTCCCATCCACCTGGAGCTTTGAGTACAAGCTGTCCAGCTGTGGTTAGCTCAACTTTTGATTCTCTCTCTGCCGGGTGATCTCTATTTGCAGACCAAACTATAGTTTCAACCGGTATCTTAGCGAACCAGATAGCAAGAAGGAACTGATCTTGTTCAAGGCGGCGAAATCCAAATGCAAAATCGCCAGATGGTGAAGTCCATGTGGAGTTATCATCAATGGCAAAGAGAGCTGAACCCACACTAATGTTATTATAAACTTGAGCTATTGCAGGAACTAGGAGGGTGATAACAAGGACAAGCAGGTAGTGAAAAGGAGCAAGTGCTGAAGCCATTGGAAAAAGGATAGAGCTAAGTGGTAAATGTTGGTGTTATGATGAACTTTATGTGAATATTGTTGAGTATAGGAGTCTAACTTGAGCTTTTCCAATGGTCGAAAAAGCTAGGTAGATCAGGCTGCAGGCAGTAGGCAGTAGGAAGGCAATTGATAAATCTCATAAATCACAAAGGCTTAAAATGTAACCGTTTGTGATGACTTTACTTTTTTGATTTTCAAATAATGTATTGTTGGTGAAAAGAGACACCATGGACACGGACGTCTTGGAGACTTGGACTGCCGTGGACTAGGTCTTCTCAAATAATGCAAGGTTCATAATACCAGTGATATGGACTAGTGTTTAGAGCCCATTTGGCCCCACGTTTTTGGGATAAAAATGTACATTTTGGGATAAAAATGCAGAAAGATGTATGTTTGGCTCTGCATTTTTTAAAATTTACGTTTTGAAAATCGAAGAAATTGTAAGTTTTCGGAGCGCAGGGAATTAGAGCTTTTAAAAAAACGTAGGTTTCAACACAAATCTGCCTAAAATATCACAGTTTCTTTAAGTTGGAAATTCCTAAAATACCCTGACAAAATTGCATAATGACCAAAATACGAATTCAAAAACCTGTTCGCCTGCTGCTGCTGTCTTTTTTTTATTTTTTATGAACATCTCTTGCTGGCTGCTGCCATCTTGCCATCGTTTGCCTAGCTTCTTGCCTTGTCCTCATCTCTCCTCTTTGCCTTTTGTTTCCTTGCATTGTTGTCCTTAGTGTTTCCCATGATCGGAGTGTAAGAAGACAAACTTTTCAGTAGATGTAAGGGGTGGCGTGAAAGAGAGGAAAGTGAAGAAAGATAAGTGCAGAACAAAAAAGTGAAAAAAGATAAGGGATAGGCATGAAGCAGGATTAAAGAAACAATAATTAAAAAAATGAAGAAAGACGAGTGGATATGGGGATGAGATGTTGTTTTGTAATTCTTTTTATAATTAATATTTAATGATAAAAGTAGACAATAAATATTATTTAGATTGCTAAAATTAAATCACATATAACACTAAAGTTACTTAGATTTGAAAAGAAACTAACAAAATATAAAAACCTTAGAGTTTTTACCTTAAAAAAATATTGGAAGCAAATGGAGCCTAGAAAGTCTCCTTTAGATTCTCTCCGGTAAATCCTACCAGAATTCCGCTGGTAATTATGGTGGTTAACCGGAGAGAGAGAGAGAGAGCTAGTGAGAGTGACCGAATGAGAGTGTGAGAGAGAGTGTGTGCTGGTGGAAAATGACAGAAAATGAAATTAAGGGAGTGAGGGAGAGCTACGGGTGAGATAGGGAGAGTTCAAGAAAAAACATTGTGTGGTGGGAACTTGTGGGGGTAGGTGGGCATATGTGGTGAGGATTAAATCTTCTAAAAATATCTTTTTTATTGTTATTATTATTATTATTTTTTGTTCTGGGCCGCAATAGTCATATATTGGTTTTATCTCTGTTTGATAAAGTGGGTGAAAAGGATTGCAAGGTGGTGACTATGATCATGTGGTATATTTGGTTTAACCGCAATGGGGCAGCACATGAGAATAAAATGTGGGACCCGAAATTAGTGGTGGCAAAAGCTGAATCTCATTTGGAGGAATTCATAAAGGCGAGCTCTAGGATGGGGGAGGGTGAGCTGCGGAATGGAAGTGAGCCTTCTAGACCCAAGTGGAAAGCCCCAATTGCAGGTATGGTTAAAATTAATTGGGATGGGATAGAAAGAGTTGAGGTGGGGTCTTCTAGCAGGGGGATCATCATTAGAGATTCTGAGGGACAAGTTTTAGCAGCTGTTAGCTCTATGGGGTCAGAAGGCGGTGATCTCTTTGCAAGAAGACTTCTATGCTTGACAAGAGCATTAATGTTTGCTGGTGAGATTGGCTTTTTTATGTGGAAATAGATATAGAAGATGCTAGATTGTTTCATGCCTTATCTTCAAAGTCCCTAGACAATTCTCGATGGGGCCATCTAATTGAAGGGGTTAGGTTGTGTTTGCAGTCTTGTGCCACGTGGAAAGTTGTTAAAATTCCAAAATCTTGTAATAGTGCAGCAAAAGTCTTAGCAACAATGGAGAAAACCAGCCCCTGTTTTGATGTTTGGCAGGAAGATTACCCGTTGATTTTACGGGATGTAATTTTACATGAGTTACCTCTATAAATCAAATGCTAACATTTTATCAAAAAAAAAAAGAAAAAAAGAAAAGAAAAAGTGATTAACACCATAAGAAGTATCTTTGCCTACAGGGTCCAATAAATTAGCGATGTACATGCTTACATTTTATTTGAGTTACTTAATCCTGGTTGTCAACAATATTACCAATTGTGAGCATTCCTGAAGTAAAAAACGTGTTGGACCAATAACCAATGTAATGCAATATATAAGTTGGATTAAGATCCCATACAATACTCAATAGTTGGATTAACCACAATCAATGTAGTCTTGATTTGGATTATTGCTTTGGCACATATACTCATTTATGATTCTAGAAAGAGATAGAGTGAACAAACATTTTATTGGCATGAAATAGGGTTTATATTGAATAGAGCTAGACCGGTTAAGTTACTTTCTTACCTCACCTTCTCACTTTGTAACTTAGCCTCTAAACTTAGTCTAGAGACCTAGATTAGGTTTTATACATATATGCAATTTTCCTTTTTGAATTGTAATATTTTCATTAAATTGTAACTAGGAAAATAATGGTATTTTCTTTCTTTTAGCTTGTACTTGGAAAATGAAGCCATGTAATTTCTGTTTTCTTTCAAAAGTCTTTGTAATATCCCCATTTGTTAATAAAAAATTTGAGATTTTTTATTTTTAAAATTCCACTGTAAATTAAATTTAGTGACGACTCCCAATGTAAGTCCCTTAGGGGAGACGTATCTATAGTTGATTTTTCACATTCAAATTTGCTAGCAAGGGATAACAAAAAATTAATCTCTGTACCCTTAGGTTGCAATTCTCACACCATGTCCATGAGAGATTTTACTATGAAGTTCAAAATGATGTTTTTAGTCCTTATAACAACTTAAAGTGATTATTTTTTATCCCAAAAAAAAAATTTAAAATGTTCAGTTTTTAGTTTGGCCACATTATCTAAGGGACTAAAAGCAATCCCATTGAATTTTAAGGATTAAATTAAATTATTAAGTTTATGAGTATTTTCATATTTTGTCCAAATTTTTTATGTATAACAGAAAGTTCCATGCTATTTAAGGACTTAACAATTTTGTATGATTCTGATACAATCAACTCATAAATGAAAAGAAATATATCATGTCTTCAATGGAAACCTGTGGCAGCTTATAGTGTGAATTTCGACTTATAAATGATTATGGTTGTCCATAAGATGTCATTTCATTTTGTTATCAAAAGATGTCATTTCATTTTCTCTGCCTGAACATCTTCACATGCACTTGCATTATTAGGAGATAGAAATTCAAAAAGTATTGTCTGTGCATGCATGACTAATCATTCATTGACCCACAACCTTCAATTATTTTGAAGTTGAACCCACTTCAGTATCTTATAAAAAAAGCTACATGCATATTTTTCACCACATTTTTCTAAAGAGTTTACAGTTTTTCATTTGATGATACTCTTTTAATTATTGATATCATTTTATTATCTATCATTTATCACATGACTCATTAATAATGGTGATTTTTTTTTTTGATGAAATTTTATATACCCCTAGATTTACTCAAAGAAAAGAGAAGCACATTTACCTTGCTATTTCATATTGGAAATTTGACACACCCAAATGCATAGTATTAGTGATATTTTTAGCCAATCATATAATTACAAAAATATATGTGAATATGGATGCATCAGTTTGCATTGAGGACAAAGAAAAAGAAAAAGAAGTATAGTACAAAATCAAAAAGTTCATTACTTTGTAAAAGTGGGGAAATTCGTGTGAACTGATCATGTACCACCTATGTCATTATCTAGAGAGTTGGCCCTCAAGCTTTTGAGATAGTGGATTCCAATGGATGTATGCGGAGTTATTTAGGAAAATTTTTATTGGGCTACAATTATGGTGCTTTTGCTTTTTCCACCATTTGCTTTGGTGGATCTTATGAGTAATTATACGAATGTCAAGAGTCTTATAACTCGATTGATAATAATTGATATTTTTTACGAGGAGGATCTGGATTTAAATTTACTCTTTGTGATGCCCCACACCCAATTAATGTCCAATTTAGTATATCTAATGTTAGGTGGAAAATTACAATAGAACTAGTAAGTTAATTTAAATTGGTTAGATACTATACTATTTTAATATAGATACAATAGAATTAGTGAGTATATAGTTTAACTAATCAAGCCCTAAAAATAGCATTAAGATAATTTTTACAATGACTTAGGGGTAGTTTGGTCATTACACTTAAATTGGTGAACCATTAAGAGTTGGAGATATGTAATCCACTAAAACTAAAACAACACCCATGGTCAGCCCATTTTTCCCTTTAAATGGCCGGCCCCCACCATTGACTTTCTCACTTCTCTAATAGCAAACAAAGAGAGAAAAGCTCCAGCTCTCTTCTCATCTTGGTAGACCCACGGGTCCAGCATCTTTCAAGGGGAAAAACCCCATTTGTTTCCTCAAGTCTCCTTCCACAATTCATGCTAGAGTGAGCCTAGCATCATCCTCCAAGAACCCTAAGCTAGGTAAGGATTTTTAACTATCAAATACTTGGATTTTGGGGTTTAATATTTGAGATTTGTTGATGGAAGTTGCTGGGATCTTATGTTGCTATGTGAGGTTGGTGTTCTATTTTAATTTACGGATTTCATGTTGTGATTTGAGTATTAATCTATGCTTGAATGTGCCATTAGAGATGGATTTGAAGTGGTAGTTGATGGAAATTTTACTGCTCTGTCAAATCTGCGTGAACAGTACTGCTCTATCATAAGTCTAGGTTATGTATATGAAATTTCATAGAAAAATATTGAGTTTTGATAATTATTTGTTATTTTACAAGAAAACTGTGCAAATCTGTCCATTTGACAGATTCTGTGTTTGTCGGTTTGAAATTGCATAATAAATCTAATATTTGGAATTTAAGTGATTGGAATAATTTTCTGGAACCCTAGGATGTATATGCTATTGATGGAATTATCCCCATGCCATTTTAGTATATAATGAATAGTGGGTACTGATTTAAAGTTACCTTCAAAACTATGCTGGCAGATTTGAGTCTTCTGACTTTGTTGAATTTTATAATTTTGTATAAAGCTCAAATAGAGCTGTAATTTTTAAGTAATGTACTAGACATATAATAGAACAAGTAAATGAAATATCAAGGAAATTGGATAGTGAATGGATAGTTAAATTCACAGTTCAAATGGTCTGCCCTGTAGTGGGACAGAACCTTTATTACCTGAAAGAATGAGACTTTGACGAATTTATTCTTGCAATTGGATGATTTATTTGAGTTGATATTTTATGTGCAAGTCCAATTGCATGTTTATTGTGTAGGTGAATTTTATTAGGCATTGATTTCACTATTTGATGTTATAAAGAAAGTTATGAGCCATGTAACTTTGGTTTCTGCATTAGAGCCTTAGAAAATAATGTGTTTACTAAATGGGTGAATTTTTATATGTCCTAATTATACCATCTAGTATAGAAAAGAAATATTTTGAGTCCTGCAATACGGTTTCTGTTTTAGGCATTAAATAGAACTAGTTTTGATGTTTTGCCACAATTGCCTCGTTTGCTTGTTTGGTTGCCTTTGGGTTGTGATATAGAGACTCCTAGGAACCTAAATAGGGTAAGGATGCGAGAAGGATTAGAAAACCTATAGAATTGATAGTTAAGGGAAGCCATGAGTGCTTTTGTGAGTTAGAATGTCTGCTAATCATTGGATTTTAATATCCTTTGGTCTAGGGACTGAACAAGGAAAGTAGAGAACTCCACTGCAAGCTTTGAGACTGCTGTGCTGCTGCTGGATTAAGGTAAGGGAATGTGCCATGAAAATTTAATAGTCCATGTTTTAAGAATATATCTATATATGTTTTATTAATGCTTTCAGTAAACTCAGTTTGATACTTGTTTATAAAGAAAAATGTGCATTGATTTAGAAACAGTTTTGAGTTGATATAGTTAAGATAGTTTTGAGAAGCAAACTGTGGATATGCTATGGATTTTGGGCTTAGTAAGGCAAGAGAGAGATTGAAAAGTAAACAAGCATGATATGTTTTATGAACACCTAAAATGGTTTTCAGTGTGAGGGCCTTGTGACCACAGGAAGGCCTCGAGGGGTTTTATTCCCTGTAGACCGGCAACAAGTAAGGCCACGAGGGGTTGTATTCCCTGTAGACTGGTAGCAGGAAGGTCACGAGGGGTTTCATACCCTGTAGACTGACAAGCAGGAAGGCCACGAAGGGTTTCATACCCTGTAGACTGGTAAGCAGGAAGGCCACGAGGGGATAGTTTCCCTGTAGACATGGCACAAGTAAAGTCACAAGGTGCCAAGTCTTAAAGATAAAGTACAGTTACATGTTCCATATAGTTTTGCTATATTATGCAATAGTATGAGATAATTTTCTCTTCAGAACAGTTTAAGGGAACATGTTTTGTTTATATATAAATGAATCATGCTATATGTTCAGATTTCAATAGTATATTATGCCTTACAAGTTATCAGATATTATGTTCATCAGTATGAAACATATATGTTCAAGAAACTCATGAAATCATTTTAGCATGAATTGTTTATACGCAAGTCATATCCACAAAGATTATTTTGTTTATCATGCATTTATGCATACTGTTAAATCTTCATGTCACACCTCCCTTCCTGAGCAAAGTGGGTTGCTCAGATTGCAGGAACATCCTATGGTGCAGCCAAGAGTCTCAGCATGGAGGAGCAATTTTGTGGTATCTAGAACAAGTCTTAGATGTATCGAGTTTTTATGTAAATAAAGTAGAAGTGATGTATAGGTTAAATTAGTCTTCCGCTGTATTAGAGTTTATGTCCACATACTGATATATTTTGTATAAACAGCTATAGATGCTCTGACTACTATCACTTCCTTTAGGTGGACTAGTATAATCATTCGTTTGTAAATGAGTATTTTTATAGTATTGGGAATTCCCAACCTAAGAAGAAGTTAAAGAATCAGGACGAGAGAAAAGAAAGAAGAAAAAATTTTATACTCCTTTTAGTTGGTTTGTGTTAATATCAGGCACAGGCTTGGTATTAGCATGTCGGTCCGACTCCGAATTATATTACGGATTTGGGTCGTGACACTCTCTCCCAACTATATTAAAAAATAATAATAATGATATGGATGTCATTTTTTTCATAATACCATTTTTATTATTAATTAATCATGTTAGGTTACATCAATAGATATGGAAAATTATGTGCCTCTACACTTATTGTTTTGGTTTTATTGACTATTGTTTTCTTTAGCTGTTTCACGTAGTGGATTAACTTTTTGTCCGAGGTTATTAACTTAGTTGTTTATACATAGTTTATTAAAATATTACTATAATTCTTCTCCGTAATACTTCTTTTTTTAACAAATAATAAAATGGTAGCAAGCACAAAAATTTTGTCTATCAATCATTAAGAAAGCAACTTTCGAACAATTTTTCATCTCTAATATTTTTTCCCCAGTTTAATCCATCTCAAGGAAAATATGAAATGAGTTGGTGAGATGATTAAAGTATTTAAAGGACTCTATTTTCCTCTCTATCTCTTAGATGCCCTTTTGTTTGTAATATAGTCTTCATTCAACAAATATCGAAGAAGTCCATTTATACCACTGGTATTATCAACTTTCCATAGTCGATCTTAGTGACTAGATCCATCCTAAGAAGAGTTTCACAGCAATGACTAGCCAATAACATTTGTAGTTATGAGCTTTGCATTATTTGAGAGGATCTCAACTCAAGAAGAGGCCAAAGACTTCAAAGTAAATGGTATTTTCCTAGTTCGTATGTAGGACATTCTTGGAAAATGTTTAGTAATTAATGTTGAATAGTTTGTTCCATTGATATTATGAAATTTGAATTATTTGAGAAAACCTAGACTCAAATAAATGCAAGTTTATTGATACTAAAGCATGTTACAAAACATAACGTATATTTGGAAATTTTTATATAAGTTCTCTCAAAATCATCTTCCTTGCAATAATCTGAAAGATTTAAAAGAATAATACAATACCAAGCTTTTCAAGATATAAATAATGAAACTACATAATACACCAAGTGAGCCATATAATTTTCCAATACTTTTAAAAAACATAAAACCACAAACACCCACGGCCACGTGACAAGGCTTCTACTAGGAGCTTCGTTAGGCCCACAAGTAAAAGACCATACAACTTGGTTTTTACCAGGAGCTTCGTTAGGCCCACAGATAAAAGACCACACAATTAGGCTTCTACCAGGAGCTTCGTTAGGCCCACAGGTAAAAGACCACACAACTTGATTTCTACCAGGAGCTTCGTTAGGCCCACAGGTAAAAGACCAAACAACTTTATTTCTACCAGGAGCTTCGTTAGGCCCACAGGTAAGTTGTGTTTCTACTAGGAGCTTCATTAGGCCCACAGGTAGATGGCATCCACCTGGGTAATCACCGTATAATCACAATTGTCATGGCACAAGGGTAAAACAACAAAAATTGCTCACAGGTTATCATAATAAAAATACATAATTCATTTCCAAGTAATTTGATAACACCTTCAACATTCAAGGTATTCAGTATTCACAAAGCTTGTCACTTATCCAAATAATTCCCAAACCTTTAAAAGTTTCCAAAACATATCTCAAACAACAAAATCAATGACAAAGCATCTTTAGAAATCACAATAATCCAATAACTTTATCAAATAACTCTCCAAGGATTAATGAAAGATGCTTATAAAATTTCCAATCTAACAAATCATGCATTTCCCCAAATGCAATATCAAATATAATGCATTTTCTCATAAATAAATAAATACTAAGGTTTATACACAAAACCCCTTAGGAAAAGTATAATTTCACAAGAATTTCCAAAATGGGTTTATAACCTTAAAATAAATCTCATATGCAATGATGATTATTTTTCTAAAAATCCCATTAAGAAGCTACTTACATGCAACCCGCTCAAAATCCTAATCTCCAATGCCCCTAAAAGATTAATTAGAACCTATAAAAGACATGAGGAAGCCTATCAAGACAAAATCATCTAGAACCTCAACTAACCCAAATACACTAATTGATATGGAAAATTAGATCTAATCACTATTAACTTTTGGAATCCAAAATCCCTAAATCCTCACCAGAGAGAAACAATCATAAACACTTTTATCAAAACCCTTAACTATTCCTCAAATAAATACACCAAAATCAAAACCATTTTCTTAATCACATAAATATCATTAAGATTGCTCAAATTAAATCACATATAACACTAAGGTTACTTAGATTTGGAAAGAAACTAACAAAATATAAAAACCTTAACTTAGTTTTTACCTTAAAAAATATTGGAAGCAAATGGAGCCTAGAAAGTCTCCTTTAGATTCTCTCCGGTAAATCCTACCGGAATTCCGCTGGTAATTATGGTGGTTAACTGGTGAGAGAGAGAGAGGGAGTGAGAGTGACTGAATGAGAGCGTGGGAGAGAGTGTGTGTGCTGGTGGAAAATGACAGAAAATGAAATAAAGGGAGTGAGGGAGAGCTACGGGTGAGATAGGGAGAGTTCTAGAGAAAACATTGTGTGGTGAGGACTTGTGGGGGTAGGTGGGCATATGTGGTGAGGATTAAATCTTTTAGAAATAACTTTTTTATTATTATTATTATTATTATTATTATTATTTTTGGTTCTGGGCCACTACAGTAATATATTGATTACAGTTCAACAAGATTAGTTTAGCCAATGATTAACACCAAAAGAAGTATCTTTGCCTAGAGGGTCCAATAAATTAGCGATGTACATGCATACATTTTATTTGAGTTACTTAATCCTGGGTTTAGGGTTTTGGGTTTGGGGTATAGGGTTTTAGGGTATAGGGTTTAGGGTATAGGGTATAGGGTATAAGGGTTTAGGGTATAGGGTATAGGGTATAGGGTTAAGGGTTTAAGGGTTTAGGGTATAGGGTGTAGGGTATAGGGTATAGGGTTTAGGGTTAAGGGTGTAGGGTATAGGGTTTAGGGTTAAGGGTGTAGGGTATAGGGTATAGGGTGTAGGGTTTAGGGTATAGGGTTTAGGGTTAAGGGTTTAGGGTTTAGGGTATAGGGTATAGGGTATAGGGTATAGGGTATAGGGTATAGGGTATAGGGTATAGGGTATAGGGTATAGGGTATAGGGTATAGGGTATAGGGTAGGGTATAGGGTATAGGGTTTAGGGTATAGGGTATAGGGTTTAGGGTATAGGGTTTAGGGTTTAGGGTATAGGGTATAGGGTTTTAGGGTATAGGGTTTTAGGGTATTAGGGTTTAGGGTTTAGGGTTTAGGGTTTAGGGTTTAGGGTTTAGGGTTTAGGGTTTAGGGTTTAGGGTTTAGGGTTTAGGGTTTAGGGTTTAGGGTTTAGGGTTTTAGGGTTTAGGGTTTAGGGTTTATTAGGGTTTAGGGTATTAGGGTTAGGGTAGGGTATAGGGTATAGGGTATAGGGTATAGGGTTAGGGTTAGGGTTTAGGGTATAGGGTTTTAGGGTATAGGGTATAGGGTATAGGGTTTTAGGGTTTAGGGTTTAGGGTTAGGGTATAGGGTTTAGGGTATTAGGGTTTAGGGTTTAGGGTTTAGGGTTTAGGGTTTAGGGTTTAGGGTTTAGGGTTTAGGGTTTAGGGTTTAGGGTTTAGGGTTTAGGGTTTAGGGTTTAGGGTTTAGGGTTTAGGGTTTAGGGTTTAGGGTTTAGGGTTTAGGGTTTAGGGTTTAGGGTTTAGGGTTTAGGGTTTAGGGTTTAGGGTTTAGGGTTTAGGGTTTAGGGTTTAGGGTTTAGGGTTTAGGGTTTAGGGTTTAGGGTTTAGGGTTTAGGGTTTAGGGTTTAGGGTTTAGGGTTTAGGGTTTAGGGTTTAGGGTTTAGGGTTTAGGGTTTAGGGTTTAGGGTTTAGGGTTTAGGGTTT
>OU015771.1:32342059-32344101 GCA_907173295.1 Fagus sylvatica
GGGTTTAGGGTTTAGGGTTTAGGGTTTAGGGTTTAGGGTTTAGGGTTTAGGGTTTAGGGTTTAGGGTTTAGGGTTTAGGGTTTAGGGTTTAGGGTTTAGGGTTTAGGGTTTAGGGTTTAGGGTTTAGGGTTTAGGGTTTAGGGTTTAGGGTTTAGGGTTTAGGGTTTAGGGTTTAGGGTTTAGGGTTTAGGGTTTAGGGTTTAGGGTTTAGGGTTTAGGGTTTAGGGTTTAGGGTTTAGGGTTTAGGGTTTAGGGTTTAGGGTTTAGGGTTTAGGGTTTAGGGTTTAGGGTTTAGGGTTTAGGGTTTAGGGTTTAGGGTTTAGGGTTTAGGGTTTAGGGTTTAGGGTTTAGGGTTTAGGGTTTAGGGTTTAGGGTTTAGGGTTTAGGGTTTAGGGTTTAGGGTTTAGGGTTTAGGGTTTAGGGTTTAGGGTTTAGGGTTTAGGGTTTAGGGTTTAGGGTTTAGGGTTTAGGGTTTAGGGTTTAGGGTTTAGGGTTTAGGGTTTAGGGTTTAGGGTTTAGGGTTTAGGGTTTAGGGTTTAGGGTTTAGGGTTTAGGGTTTAGGGTTTAGGGTTTAGGGTTTAGGGTTTAGGGTTTAGGGTTTAGGGTTTAGGGTTTAGGGTTTAGGGTTTAGGGTTTAGGGTTTAGGGTTTAGGGTTTAGGGTTTAGGGTTTAGGGTTTAGGGTTTAGGGTTTAGGGTTTAGGGTTTAGGGTTTAGGGTTTAGGGTTTAGGGTTTAGGGTTTAGGGTTTAGGGTTTAGGGTTTAGGGTTTAGGGTTTAGGGTTTAGGGTTTAGGGTTTAGGGTTTAGGGTTTAGGGTTTAGGGTTTAGGGTTTAGGGTTTAGGGTTTAGGGTTTAGGGTTTAGGGTTTAGGGTTTAGGGTTTAGGGTTTAGGGTTTAGGGTTTAGGGTTTAGGGTTTAGGGTTTAGGGTTTAGGGTTTAGGGTTTAGGGTTTAGGGTTTAGGGTTTAGGGTTTAGGGTTTAGGGTTTAGGGTTTAGGGTTTAGGGTTTAGGGTTTAGGGTTTAGGGTTTAGGGTTTAGGGTTTAGGGTTTAGGGTTTAGGGTTTAGGGTTTAGGGTTTAGGGTTTAGGGTTTAGGGTTTAGGGTTTAGGGTTTAGGGTTTAGGGTTTAGGGTTTAGGGTTTAGGGTTTAGGGTTTAGGGTTTAGGGTTTAGGGTTTAGGGTTTAGGGTTTAGGGTTTAGGGTTTAGGGTTTAGGGTTTAGGGTTTAGGGTTTAGGGTTTAGGGTTTAGGGTTTAGGGTTTAGGGTTTAGGGTTTAGGGTTTAGGGTTTAGGGTTTAGGGTTTAGGGTTTAGGGTTTAGGGTTTAGGGTTTAGGGTTTAGGGTTTAGGGTTTAGGGTTTAGGGTTTAGGGTTTAGGGTTTAGGGTTTAGGGTTTAGGGTTTAGGGTTTAGGGTTTAGGGTTTAGGGTTTAGGGTTTAGGGTTTAGGGTTTAGGGTTTAGGGTTTAGGGTTTAGGGTTTAGGGTTTAGGGTTTAGGGTTTAGGGTTTAGGGTTTAGGGTTTAGGGTTTAGGGTTTAGGGTTTAGGGTTTAGGGTTTAGGGTTTAGGGTTTAGGGTTTAGGGTTTAGGGTTTAGGGTTTAGGGTTTAGGGTTTAGGGTTTAGGGTTTAGGGTTTAGGGTTTAGGGTTTAGGGTTTAGGGTTTAGGGTTTAGGGTTTAGGGTTTAGGGTTTAGGGTTTAGGGTTTAGGGTTTAGGGTTTAGGGTTTAGGGTTTAGGGTTTAGGGTTTAGGGTTTAGGGTTTAGGGTTTAGGGTTTAGGGTTTAGGGTTTAGGGTTTAGGGTTTAGGGTTTAGGGTTTAGGGTTTAGGGTTTAGGGTTTAGGGTTTAGGGTTTAGGGTTTAGGGTTTAGGGTTTAGGGTTTAGGGTTTAGGGTTTAGGGTTTAGGGTTTAGGGTTTAGGGTTTAGGGTTTAGGGTTTAGGGTTTAGGGTTTAGGGTTTAGGGTTTAGGGTTTAGGGTTTAGGGTTTAGGGTTTAGGGTTTAGGGTTTAGGGTTTAGGGTTTAGGGTTTAGGGTTTAGGGTTTAGGGTT
>OU015771.1:32344201-32359715 GCA_907173295.1 Fagus sylvatica
CTTATTCAATCATGAAAAGAATACATGTCAATACCCATAGAATTTGTATTGAACTTCTCTGGCAACAAATCAACCAAAGCTTGGCTGCAGAGTTTTTATTACAACTCATAGACAGTTTTTGCCTAAAAAGAGATTAAGCCACAATGACTATATGAAATAGAGTGGTAGGTAGTGACTTGATTGGTAATAATGATTACCTAAGCGTAAACGTGAGGGCTGGCCAAGAGGTATTCCTCCACAACCTTGTCTTTGCCAGCCTTAATTACCTCCTCCTTAAGGTCAATGCCACTCTTTGTATGATAGTGGCTTGTCATCTTGCATACACTGAGGCATCGAACTTAACCTCATACACAACGGATTCAAGCTTGTCACCAGGGGCGGAGCCACGTTACTCCTTAGCCCCCCCAAAATTTTAATTTTCCTTAATAGAGTACATGACAATTAAAGTTCAGCCCCCTCAAAAAATAATAACCAGCCCCCCCTCCTTCGTTGTGCATCCTTGTTGTTCTTTACTGCGTTGGGTTGGGTTGTTGCAGCAGTTCAGATCTGGGTTGGGAGAAGTTTCTGTTCAATGACAGACGATGAAAATAAGAAAAAGAAGAAAAGTAAAGTGGGGGAGGGAGGGGAGGTTCTGGATGATGGGACAATGAAAAAAAGAAAAAGAAGAAAAGTAAAGTGGGGAGGGGGGGAAGGTTCTGGATGATGGGACCGAATAAAAAAGAAAAAAAAAATCAAGTGGTGAGGAGTGGTGCACGTGTGGTAGTGTAGTGGAGGTAAGAGGAATTAAAAATATATATATATATATATAAATAATTGGCAATATCATTAAAGAAGAGAAACTAAGGGAGCAGGGGGTAGAACCCAAACCCCAGTCCCTGTTACAAAGCTCAGCAATACACTGAGGACCATTTAACAAATCAAAAGATCCCCACACACTGAGGACTATTTTCTTATGTATTGGTTGGAATTTTTTGGGTTTAACGTATTAATTCATATAGATATTATTTTTTGATGAAACATATGGATATTATTGGTTGTGAACATTTTTAATGCATTTTTTTAATTTATTTAATGTATTGATGTGTATGACTTTATAACTAACTTCATTATAATTTTATTGAAACACTTTGAAATTTTGATTGTATTTTTTTTTTTTAATAAAAAAAAATGGTAAGGTAACCTTAACAGTATAGTTAAGTCATTTTTAGTCATTTGTACCAGAAACAAGCAGTTTTAAACTAAAATTATCCAAACGCTCAATTAACAGAAACCGCACTTTTTCACAATTTTACCAAACGTTTAAATGTGATTTTCAAAATCGTGATTCCAAAACGTTCATTTTGAAATCACTATTTTTAAAAACGTTATTTTTCAAACAGCTTTCCCAAACGGATCCTGTGTTCCTTTTATGCCCATGCCTTTTCTTACCTTTGTAAGTGGTCTTGAAAAACAAAACAAAGAGAGAGAAAGTTGTGTCAGCATTGGGAAGAAGAATAAAACAAAAGAAAGTCTCCTATGGTCCTCATGCCAATCCCATCAGCCACAAAAATTTAATGTTTTGTCTCCTTGAACCCGTTTGAGCTTGCTAAGCTTCCTTTGGAAGCTTAGTCTTGCCGCCCTTAAAAATAGCTTCAGCCGGACCAGTTTTGAGCAGAAAAAATCACTACTCTTTTGTACTCTCTTTTAGCCCCCCATAATATAATTCCTGGCTCCGCCCCTGCTTGTCACCCAAAACATCACCTTCAATCAAGGTGTACTTGCACATAAAGTTGACGGCGTCAAGGGCGTCAATCTTGTGCTTCAAGTATTTGAAGTGACTTCCTACGAAGATTCAAAAGGAAATGTTATATTAAACTTTTTTCTAGCAAATATATAATAAACCCAGAAATGTAAAATCCAATTTTAATATTATGTACGATTGAATGAGCACTTTGCTAATTTTTTGGAAATTGATTAAAGTATAATTATATTAAAAAAAGAAAAAGAAAAAAGAGATTTTAAAAAGTTATACATAAAAAGAAGTTAAAAAAATTAAAGAAAAAATTGTTGGCAAACGAGTATGATATATATTTAGTTGACCAACCTTGTGGGAAGTTGGTTTGTTTAATGCTGCCAACACCTCCATCTCCTTCAACAAATTCGATGCTTTTGATGGATTGAGGCATGAGCTTGGGAATGAGATTGTGTGAATCAAGGATCAATGCCTTGAACATCTTGGAAGGAGGGGCTGAGGTGGTGAACTCTTGGGTAATAGTGGTGACACCCATGTTTGCCTTTTACAAGAAACCAAATAAGTGATGAAAAACAAGGTTGAAGAATTAGCTTAATAAGGATATATTTGAGTTGTGAAGATGGTGAACGAGATGCATTGGTATTTATAGACAGGAATTGAGCAATCTTCAGCTTGCAAATCCAAGTTCAATTAGGAAATACCTACATAGGCTGGGCAGCGCACTCCATTATAGAATGGACCCATGTTTTAGTTGGCAAAAATTGACCAATTGGAGGAAGGGAAAGGTTCTATTAATGTGTGAACTTATTTGTTTGATATTAAAGGCACCTCAGTGGGGTCGTGAATAACATACAAAAAAAAAAGTATTGTTATTAATAGGAGTCCTCTTTGTCTTTTTAAATTATAGCATGGCATGCAATAGGCATGGGCTATTAGCCTATTACCTATTTCCACTGCAACATTTTTCAAACCAAGTTCTAGATATTCTGTTGCATTTCTTTTTGGGCTTATTATTTGGAAGGAGAAACCAAAAATAAAAGTAAGGATATTTAAAAAAAAAAAAAAATTGTTCATTTGTACATTGTAACTATCTTACTTAGATAATTAAATTTCATCTTCCGTTTTCACTCAATTGCTATATAAGATAGTGATTCAGTAATTGGTCGACTCAAAAATTTATTTTTATTTTATTTTTCTAATTACAACTATCTATACTAAACTAAAAGGAATTTGCAATAAACACATTGAACTATAAAATTATGCAATAGTAACATAGGAATTAAATTACCACTCCATTTTTCATTGGCTCTCTTTCCTCTTCTACCAAAAAGAGAAAATACTCTTCTCTCTCCCACTTTCTCTGATCTCCTTTTCAAAGTCACTCCTGCGGACCTAGCAAAGATTATGGGAAATGAAAGTAACATTAGCCTACAATTGAAGTTCTTCTTGTACGATCACCCAAATCACTAGACAATGAGCCATATATGACGTAGGTGGATAAAATAAGAATCACAATAACAATCCCAACTAAGGCGGTGGTTAGACGTGTGGGGATTTTTCATCGGGCAACCTGACCTGAATATGATGAAAGGCATGCTCATTAGGCTAAAAGGACCAACCAATGGGGTTGTTTAGGTGCAATTAATCGAAAGATTAAGTAAGTGTGTGAAGTTAGAAAGAAAACTTTAAGAGAAAATTGCAGAGTAACAATAATCGAGAATACACACCTTTCGTTACTGGTCTGAATATAATGGATATTTATAGGGTTTTCTTGGTGAGAGTTAGTGAAAATGTTTTTAAAGATCTAGAAGAAAGCCTGACAACACATCATCTTCTCAGGTAAGCTAAAGGGACATGATCCTAATTAAGGTAACATCCCCGATGCTAAAAGATGACCCCTATCTTATTGCATTAAATGCAAGAGACGATAGATATATTTGGTAGACACTCCTTTTTAGGTGGGGGTGGTCGACCATCCCTCCGAGTAGGCTCTTTGAATATGAGTAGATGTATATATGACTTGACGTGAGTTGCCTCAAGCCACTAGCTTGACTGTTCCAAGGCTCTACTCTGCTGAGTGAGGCAAGATGCCTCAAGGTCTCCCAAAGATAGCAATCTCAGGCAAAACCTAGTTGGGTTGGGTTTGCTAGAAATTGAGCTCGATGGGCTTCCGAGCTTTACCTCCTCCATATAAAGCCACATGCATAATGGTTAAGCTATCCTTTATCCTCACTTCGGATTGACCATTCTCTGTTTTTCTTTCATCAACTGCACGATGATGATTAAAATCCATAGTAATATTTAGCAAAGAATATATATCACCTTCTAAACTTAAACAAACAACATAAATAATTAACAATTTTAAATGAAATTACTACCAGTCTACAAGCCCTTCTTTTTCTTTTCACTATATTACTATATATAATAATCAAATTAACAATATGTCTCGCTTATTCATATCAAACACCTCAAGCAAATACGCTATAGTGGTTACTATACCACAGTAGCACTAATAGGGCTCTTAGTATTAACAAGCCAAAAAGCTGTTCTTCCAAGACCAAAACAAAATAAAGCCTCACTTTTACAACCAAGAATATATATATATATATATAAACTTTAGGCAGTGATTCTAACAGCCACATGACGCTTCAGCATAGACATTAGGATTGGCCAAGAGGTATTCTTCCACAACCTTGTACAATCCCATAGCCTTGTCCTTGCCCTCCTTGATGTCCTCTTCTTTAAGCTCAAAGTCACCCTTTGTGTGATAGTGGCTAATCATCTTGCAAACGCTTCCTCCACCAGCGGACTCAAACTTAACCTCATAAAAAATTGACTCAAGCTTGTCACCCAACACATCTCCTTCAATCAAAGTGTACTTGCACACACAATTCTCAGCTTCAAGTGCATCAATCTTATGCTTCAAGTATTGGAAGTGACTCCCTACCAAAAACAAAGTCCATTTTATTTAATACAAGTTAATTTGTTATTGATGAGTATGAAAATAAAGTTACTAACCCTCAGCGAAGGTGGTCTTTTTAATGCTGCCAACGCCCCCATCTCCTTCAATGAACTCAATGCTCTTAATTGACTGAGGCATAAGTTTTGGAATGAGGTTGTGGGAGTCAAGGATCAAAGCCTTGAACATCCTAGCGGGAGCGACAGGTGTGGTGAACTCTTGGGTAAAAGTTGTGACACCCATGCTTGAATAATATATAAGTATATAACAAAGATTTTGATTTATAAGGAAGAGGAAGAATTAGGCTAGCTGAGGATTTGGGGTTGTGGAAATTAGGAAGAACAAGCTTGGTATTTATAGAAATGATCAGTTTGTGGATATATCTGGTATTTTATTTATTTTCAATCCGTGCTCAATAATAGAGCACTCCATAATAGAATAGTACACTACAGTAGTAATGTGTCTAGAATCTCTGGATAGACTTGACTTAATAAATTGGAAAAATGTATTTTTTGCACCACTTAAATATGGACAATAGTTTTCACCAATTGTGAATATCATTATTCATAAATTTGAATTTGCTTATAAATGTAAATAATATTGTCTACATTTTAAGTAGTATGAAATAATAGTATAAAATGATGTGAGCAATCAATGCTCTAATGAATTAGAGGGGCCATGAAAATTTATTGTGTACGCTCCTTTCCCTCCTCTCACATGGGGTGTGGGCCTCCAGGTAGATCTAAATATTTCTCGAGGTGCTAGAGCCCGGCTCTAGGATGCATATCAACTTTAATAGAAAAAATATCAAAGAACTTAAAAGTCAGCCACGTGAAAAATTAAAGTTGAAGACTTGAAGGGGGATGAAAAATGAAGAATTAAATAAACAACAATATTATATACTCAACAAATTTCACAAAAGTTAAGGTGACAAATTATGTATGATTAATGCAATATCACTTAATAAGATTATCCATGTAACTCACATAACTTATTTAATATGTCGTATGATACTGACGGAATTAAAACCTTAACGACGATCAACCACACAATGACGAGCCAATTAAATATCACAGCTGTAAACGGCATTAATCCCACGCTGCAAATATGCCATCTTTAAACCCCAGCAATGAAAGTCAAAAACATAAATCAAGGGCAAGAATCAAGGCAATCAGCACGGTTACAAATCAGGATCAAACAGTTACAAATCTGAACATTAAAGCCATTTAATGACCACAAACGGCTAGAAGACCAGGGCCTCCCTATATAAACCCAGGGAATTCTCAGACAAAGGTAATCACTCTTTTCCTCACCTCCAGACTCTCAAAATCCCTCTCTATCTGTCACATTCTTTGCTAACTTAAGCATCGGAGGCTTCCCCCACCGGACCACCGCCGGTGCCCCCTCTTTTAATTGTTTTTCTGTTTTGCAGGTCTTGTCTCGTCGAAGAAAGCATCGTCCATTCGGATTGACTTGTGCGTGGGCCCACTGATTTTTAGGCATTATCAGTTGGCGCCGTCTGTGGGAACGACTTAATAAGTCACTGTCGTTCTTAGAGCAAAAAGGGCCGCACACAGGTCGATAACGATCATGGAAGGAGCTCCCAACGACGGAACCAGTGCTGACCCAACCATGACTCCAATTGAGAGGCAAATGCAGGTCATCGCCACCAGCATTCAGGACCTCGCTCGAGAAACATCTCGTCAGAATCAAGAGTTATGGCAGGCCATCAGGAAGGGGCCCCCAACCCCCCATGACAACAACCAACCTCCTCCGCGGGGTGGAAACAGGTCGAATGACCAGGAAGCTGACAGCCATCAAGTCACCCGTCGTAGGGAAGACGAAGCTGAGAGAACCCCGCCTCGCAGCAGGCACAGAGCGGAAAGCGCAGGAAGTTCCGCTCCACCCAGCCAGCACAAGACGGCTAAAACAACGAGGTCGTCCAAACAGCCGGAACGACCAGATAGGTCGTCCAAGCAGCCTGAACGAGAAGATCGACAAGGGAACTCCTCCAGACAACCCGATCGTCCAGATCGATCCACAAGAGATCCGGATGACAAGACGACACGATTGGAGAAAGAATTACGAGAAATGAGGAAGCAAATGGGAGACATGAAGAACAGCCTGAGAGCGAAAGCTGCTCGCAACCTCGACAACCTTGTACACCGGGCTGATTCTCCGTTTATCCCAAGCATCGCTGACTTCCCGCTCCCGTCCAGATTCAAGGTACCATTGCTAGAGAACTTCGATGGAACCAAGGACCCATTTGACTACCTAGAGGCCTTCAAAACAATCATGCAACTGCAAGCCGTCCCTGAAGAAGTAATGTGCCGAGCATTCCCCTTGGGACTGAGGGGATCTGCAAGGGTATGGTTCAACAAGCTCGAATCAGAGTCGATCGGTTCATTCGTCCAGCTCAGCCGTGCATTCATCGATCACTTTATCGGCAGCCAACGAAGGGGACGACCGCCAACTCACCTACTCAGCGTCAAGCAAATGGAAGGAGAATCACTGAGGACATTTGTACACCGCTTCAACGGAGAAGCGATGAAGATAGATCGTCCGAAAGAAGATGTCACAGTAACAGCCTTCATGGCGGGTCTGCGAAAAGGGGATTTCCTCTATGAACTCTGCAAAGACCCCCCAGAAACAATGTCAGAGCTTATGTACGAAGCTACAAAACACATGAACGCAGAGGACGCCCTAGAGGCCATGGACGACCCACCACCGAAAAGGCGAAAGGAAGTTGAGGATCGCAAACCCGAACCTTCCAAGCAAAAAGTTCCGAAATTCACGGAAACCCCGGAACGAAAACGGACGACCGCACCCCCCGTGAAATTCAGCAGTTTCACACCTCTGAACACACCTATCGACAAATTACTCTTACAGATACAAGACGACCCATCACTTCGGTGGCCAGGTAAGATACGTTCAGATCCTAACAGCCGACCTAAAAATTTGTATTGCAGGTTCCACAGAGATCATGGACATCTCACAGAAGAGTGCGTAGCCCTAAAAGAACAAGTAGAAACACTCATCCGACAGGGCAAGCTGCAGAAGTATGTCAATCGTCCAACGAATACCCGTCCAGCAAAGCCTCCAGTACACAGGGAACAGGCCGAACCCAACAGGCCGGGACCCGTAGGAGAAATCAGAACCATCGTTGGAGGACCAGCATCAGGAGGAACCTCAAGAGCCTCAAGGAAAGCGTATGCGAGGCAAGTACACAACATCATGGTCGTCCAGCGCCCACCAAAGAACATCCGCCTCGACGACCAGATCATCTCTTTCAGCGAAGAGGACGCCAGAGGCACCCATCAGCCCCATGACGATGCCCTAGTGATAACGATTAACATTGCAGGTTTCACCACCAGGCGAGTAATGGTAGACAACGGGAGTTCGGCTGATATACTCTACCTCCCCGCTTACCAACAAATGCAGCTTGACAAGGATAAATTGCGCCCCATGGATGCACCACTCGTGGGATTCACAGGCGACAAGATTTGCCCAGTCGGTATTGTGACCTTACCAATAATGGTCGGTACTCACCCAAAGACGGTCTCTAAGACCGTCGACTTCCTCGTCGTCAACTGCCCCTCGGCATACAACGCTATAATCGGACGACCAACCCTCAACCGACTCCGAGCCGTCACCTCCACATACCACCTTCTCCTCAAATTCCCCACTGAGCATGGAATAGGAGAAGTCAGAGGAGATCAAGTAGCAGCCAGAGAATGTTACCTTGCCTCCCTCGGGTCAGGGGGACAGAATCAGACGATGAGCATTGAAGAGCAGAAGGTTCTAGTGAAGCCTTCTGGGGAGCTAGCCACCATAGAGCTAGAAGAGGGACGACCAGAGAGGACGACCAAAATTGGAGCAGACCTTCCTCCAAAAATAAGAGAATCACTTGTCCAGTTCTTAAAAGAGAACAAAGATGTTTTCGCATGGAGTCACGAGGACATGCCAGGTATCAACCCTTCCATCATTTCACATAAATTAAATGTTGACCCTTCTCTCCGTCCAATAAAACAGAAACGAAGAGTCTTCGCGCCAGAGCGGAACAATGCCATCATGGAAGAGGTGGACAAACTCCTGGCAGCAAACTTCATCAGGGAAGTATTCTACCCCGACTGGCTTGCCAACGTAGTCATGGTAAAGAAAAATACCGGCAAGTGGCGTATGTGCGTCGACTTCACCGACCTAAATAAAGCATGTCCTAAAGACAGCTTCCCTCTCCCTAGAATAGACCAGCTAGTCGACTCGACAGCTGGCCATAAACTATTAACATTTATGGATGCCTTTTCAGGTTACAACCAAATAGTGATGGACGAAGGTGATCAAGAAAAGACATCCTTCATCACCAGCAGGGGGCTCTTCTGCTACAAGGTGATGCCTTTCGGACTGAAGAACGCCGGAGCCACCTACCAACGACTGATGAACAGAATGTTCCACGACCAGATTGGCCGGAACGTCGAAGTTTACGTTGACGACATGTTGGTAAAGTCCAAAGAGGAAGACGGTCACCTGGACGACCTCAGAGAGACCTTCCAAACGCTCCGCAAGTACCAGATGAAGCTGAACCCAAGTAAGTGTGCATTTGGTGTTTATTCAGGAAAATTTCTTGGCTTTATGGTTTCGCAGAGAGGCATAGAAGCAAACCCAGACAAGATCAAAGCGATCCTGGAAATGCAGCCACCAAAGAACATCAAAGAAGTACAGAGACTGACGGGAAGGATAGCCGCACTAAATCGATTCATGTCTCGATCCACAGACAAGTGCCTACCCTTCTTCAAAACATTAAAGAAGGCGTTTGAATGGACCGACGAATGCCAACAAGCATTTGAAGAGCTCAAGAGGTACCTGACGGAACCACCCTTGCTTAGCCCGTCTAAACAAGGCGAGGAGCTCTACCTGTATCTGGCCGTATCACCAACTGCCGTCAGCTCCGCACTAATCCGAGAAGAAGAAAGACGGCAGTTGCCTGTCTATTACACTAGTAGAGCACTTAGAGGAGCCGAAGAAAGATATCCTCCTATGGAAAAGTTGGCATTTGCCCTAGTGACAGCTGCAAGGAAGCTCCGCCCATACTTCCAAGCTCACACGATTGTGTTACTCACCAACCACCCATTACGGAAAGCAATGAACAAACCAGATGCAGCTGGACGACTTATCCAGTGGTCGATTGAGCTCAGCGAGTTCGACATCGACTACCGACCGCGAACAGCGATCAAGGCTCAAGCCCTGGCAGATTTCATAGCAGAGTTCACCTCAAAAGATGACGAACCAACGGAATACGTCGAACAGACATCGAAGTGGACGATGAACATAGATGGGTCGTCGACAAAAGACTCAGGCGGAGTGGGCATAGTCTTGAGATCTCCAGAAGGGTGACATCGTCAAACAAGGCAATACGACTGCAGTACCCAACCACCAACAACGAAGCTGAATATGAAGCCCTTCTATTGGGGCTCAACACTGCCAGAATACTGGGAGCCACAGAACTGGACGTACATAGCGATTCGCAGCTCGTCGTAGGTCAGGTAAACGGGGACTATGAGGCAAAAGAAGGGCGTATGCAGCAATACCTACAGTTGGTCCGACATCAAATAAGCCAATTCCACGAAGTAAGACTCTGTCGAGTACCACGAGAACAAAATACAGAGGCAGACCAACTAGCCAAATCTGCCTCGTCATCAACGGTAGACGACAAAATCAAAACCATCCAACAATCAAGCCTACAAACGACTAAGATGAACCCCATCCACACTGAAATTTCTTGGATGACGCCAATAATCTCCTACTTACAGAGAGGAACGCTACCAGACAACCGACACGAAGCCCGACGATTAAAGGTACGCGCCTCACGTTTTCTCATGTTGCAGGGAACATTATACAAGAGAGGCTTCTCCCTCCCTTACCTTAGATGCCTGGCACCAGACGAGGCTAACTACGTCATGAGGGAAATACACGAAGGTGTTTGTGGCGACCACTCAGGCGCACGAGCTTTACAAAGAAAGATCGTCAGAGCAGGTTACTATTGGCCGTCCATGAAAGCTGACGCCTATCAGTTCGTCCAGCGCTGCGACAAATGCCAACGGTTCGCCAATCACCTACATTCACCTCCTGCTGTGCTGGTACCAATGACGGCCCCCTGGCCCTTCGCGCAGTGGGGGTTAGACATCATGGGACCACTCCCAATTGGAAGACGGCAACTGAAATTTCTAGTAGTTGCGATCGATTATTTCACCAAGTGGGTAGAAGCAGAGCCATTGGCGACCATCACAGAAAGAAACATCCAGAACTTCGTATGGAAGGCAGTGATTTGCAGGTTTGGGATTCCACGAGTGCTCGTATCTGACAACGGGAAGCAATTCGACAATCCCAGGTTCAGACAGTTCTCCCAGGAACTAGGCATCCACAACCATTATTCATCTCCTGGCCATCCACAAGCCAACGGACAAGTCGAGGTCACGAATCGTTCACTACTCAAACTCATCAAAACCCGACTTGAGGGGGCGAAAGGACTATGGCCAGAAGAACTTCCGAGCATACTTTGGGCATACAGGACGACAGTCAGGATACCAACAGGCGAAACACCCTTTCGAATGACATTCGGAAGTGAAGCAGTGGTACCCGTCGAAATAGGACTGACGACGTTTCGTACTTCAACATTCGATGAAGAGGAAAATGAAGAGCAACTTCGCCTCAACCTTGACCTGATCGATGAAGTTAGAGAAACAGCGGAAACCAGAATGAAAAAATATCAGGACAAAATGGCACGACACTACAACTCAAGAGTTAAGCCCAGGCAATTGTCAGTCGGTGACCTCGTCCTACGGAAGGTTACGCTGGCCACCAAAAATCCCTCTGAAGGGAAGCTAGGACCAAACTGGGAAGGACCTTACAGAGTCATAGAGATACGACGACCTAGGGACATACCACTTGGAAGACATAAACGGACGACGGCTACCTCACCCGTGGAATGCCGAGCACCTCAAGAAGTACTATCCCTAAAGAAGGACCAACTTTGTAAAAATATAATACTTCGAATAAAGAAATAAGGGTGGACGTAGGCACTATTGCCGAACCACGGTAAAATCACGGATCTCAGCTCATACCTCATACCTACAAAGCAACCCAACAGTTAAACTGCATCGTCCAACACGATCTTTTAACTTAAACCTAGTTAAACTGAATCGTCCAACACGATCTTTTAACTTAAACCTAGTTAAACTGAATCGTCCAACACGATCTTTTAACTTAAACGTAGTTAAACTGAATCGTCCAACACGATCTTTTACTTCAAAACTTAGTTAAACTGCATCGTCCAACACGATCTTTTAGCTCAAAATTAGTTAAACTGCATCGTCCAACACGATCTTTTAGCTCAAAATTAGTTAAACTGAATCGTCCAACACGATCTTTTAACCAAACTTAGTTAAACTGAATCGTCCAACACGATCTTTTAACCAAAACTTAGTTAAACGGAATCATCTAAACACGATCTCTTAACTTAAAACTCAGTTAAAATCGTCCAACACGATCTGTTTAAACTAAATCGTCCAAACAAACAATCCCTTAAAACTAAAAACCTAAGAGCTAGAGTACATCGCCTAAACCAACATCTTTTAACTTAGACAAAAATCCAGAGTCGAACCTCTCAGCTTGGGCAAATAATCGGTATCAAACCCACATCGTTTAAAACAACACTCAGAAAAAGACAGGATTAACATCCAGCAAGACTAAACCACACATCTATCAAAGTTAAGAAATTCATACCAAAAATAATTCCGTGCACCGTCTTTTAATGACGAAACATGCACACTGTTCAGAAATGTTAAAATGCCCTAAACACGGGCCCTACATTGTTTGAAAATTTCATATACTTAAAAAAGAAAAAACCACAAACTACTTGGAGGTTACGTCCTCGTCTCCCGCCTGGTCCTGAGAAGCATCCATCACCGAGTCCTCGTCGTCGTACGGCTGAAGAGCAGAGAAATCCAGACCAGGAAAGCGTTGGACGGCCTGCTTCCTGAAGGCCTCGAAACCGGATAGGAAGTAACGGGTGTTGATGTCCTCAAAGGCCTCAGACGCCCTGAAATCAGACACTGCAGCCTCTTTGGCACCTTCAATTTGGCCAAACAAGTGTTTGAAATCAGCTTCGGCCTTGTCCTTAGCCTCAACCGCCGCCTTTGGTATCGTCCTCTCGAGCCTTCAGCTCCTTCCTCAGATTCTCCGCTTCAATCAGCGCCTCTTTCCTATCTCTCGTCAGCTCCATGACGGCCCGCTTGGAATTCTTCATCTCTGCCTCGTCCGAAATTGACTTGGCTCGAAGAAGAGCAAGATCCTCCTCCACAGAAGCACACCGCCGAGCCATCACCACGGCCTCAGTCAACCCCTGTAAACATACTCAAGTCAAAAATACTAAGGAAGAACACGCAAAACAATAAAAAAGACAGAGAACCATACCCGCATAAGAGAATGGACCATGAGTAGCGAAAGGTCGTCTGTGTGGGCCACAGCATATTCGTCCGCATCTTGGGGAGTTATGGCTGCTTTCGCCCTATCCATGGCGACGAGCGGACTCTGGTTGATTGTAGAGCCGGCAGAAGGGGGAGTTAGGTCCGAGTCCACCATGATAACTGTGGGAGCCTTTTGGACTGAAGGGGCAGCAGTCGGCATGATGGGAGGAGTGACGATAGGCACAGACGGACGAGGAAGCGCCTCCTCAGACCGCCTCGAAGACCCTTCGTCGGTCTTCTTGCGCTTCAAACTGATAGGAGCAGCCGCTACCTCACCCGACTGGGCCATCTGCTTCAAAGCGGTTTTTGTTTAAGCTTCATTGTATTGACACCTGCGAATCAAAAATGCACCAAAGTCAAAAAGAACAACAAAATAAACAAAGCAAACACATACTAAAACACTGACGAGAGAACCCCACGTTTCTTGTTTGCTCTCTGCAGGGCTTTCACTGAGGAGCTGGGGACGGGACCAAGGGAGAAGGTGGCAAGAAGATCCGGCTCAATGTAGATATTGTATCTCCGGTCCTCGATTTCCAATATCCTCCAAATCCGCTCTTGCCAAACCGAGTTCAGTAGAGGACGATCCAGCACTGCAAAACATCAAAAAGAAGACAGGTCAGGCACTGACGACCAAAATAAAATAAAATAAAGTAAAAATGACGAAAAGAAAAAAGAAACACACCAGACGGTGAAGGGGTCCCCCACGACCTACGGACCCCAACAAAATCCCTAGGATCTTCTTGTGGGAGTCTCTCCCAGTTGTCACCACAGACAAAGAAGTACTTGTCTTTCCAGATCCTATCAGACGTCGGAAGCCCCTGGACGACCCTACTGTTGGCGTCCCGATTCTTGAACGTCCAAAAACCGCGGGAGAGTGCAATTTGACAAGGCTCATAACAAAAAAGGAACTCGTCTACAGAGAGGTCCTCGCTCCCATTACTACAAACCCTCCACATAACCATGCAGGCTATGATCGTCCGCCAACCATTCGGGTTCACCTGCCCCGGCGCCAAGCCTAGAAAATCTAGCAACTCCCTCACGAAAGGTTGCATTGGAAAACGCAGACCGGCCTTAAGGTCAGCCTCGTAAAACGCCACGTCTCCCACATATTTAGGACAACATGCCCTCTCGTCGGAATCAGGAATCCTTAGGACGACGTCATCAGGAATCTGATAACGTCGTCTTATTCTATCTATATCGTCTTGAGTCACACTACTAAAATAAGACAAGGCCTTCCAAGACCTGTCTACCCAACCGGACTGACGCGCGCCCGATGTACTCGGAGCCGCTTCAGACGAGTTCTCCCTCGTCACCCTCCCCGGTGACTCATCGGAGAGCCCCTCCGGCAACTCCTCTGACAACGGAAGAGACCACTCCGTCTCATTCGCCGCCATCCTACTCCTAACCGCTTCCCAAGTCGAGAGAGCCGGACAAACTATAGAGTATAGCTCCGCCGCTAATCGGTGGAGCACACTGTCGGAGGAAACGTAGCCCTCTAACGGCGGCGGTCCTAAGTTACCACTCGGCGAACCTAGAGACGCCTACAAAAAATAACTTGAAACGACGAGCTAAACGAAGCCAGAATGTGCTAAAAAGGAAAGACAAAACACTAATCGGAAAAACTAGAGATTGAAAGGAAAACTCACCGGAAAAACGGAGAAGAAAACCCAGTCGCTCGCCCCAAAGAACTCTCTTTCGAAAATGAAAAGAAAAAATAAAGCTTGAAATCGGTATAAAAACCCTAAACCAAAAACCCTTCGTATTCAAGAAACCGCCAAAAAACTGACGAAACAACGGCTCGAGCACGCCGTCAAATCACGTGATGACACGTGTCATCTGCAGCCCGAAGCGACACCTTGACATTTAATGCAAGGTCTGACGAAACGGCGCCTCGATCACACCGACCAAGCACGCGCCGACGCGTGTCATCTGTCGACTGAAACGACACCTCGACATTAATACGAGATCTGACGAAGGAACGCATCAATCACGATAGCCAGTTACATGACGACACGTGTCACCCACGTCCCGAAAGACGATATCTCCGTTTCCCGAAAAATACGTGAAGTTATTAAAAAACCCCCCCCTCCGACCACTTTAGTACCTCGTATATCGTCATTCTAATAACGACGATACGAAGTAGGGGGCATCTGATACTGACGGAATTAAAACCTTAACGACGATCAACCACACAATGACGAGCCAATTAAATATCACAGCTGTAAACGGCATTAATCCCACGCTGCAAATATGCCATCTTTAAACCCCAGCAATGAAAGTCAAAAACATAAATCAAGGGCA
>OU015771.1:32359815-32383697 GCA_907173295.1 Fagus sylvatica
AAGATATAGGTGTCTTGAACCTTTCTTTTGGCCTCTTGTGTCAGAGAAAATGATTGCATAAGCTGCTTGCATTTTGCATTTGCTATACGACACAAATTCAATTTGCGGTTAGATTACGCTATTAAAGAAAAAGACTTAGGAAAAATTACATTTTTTCTTTTCATTCTAAAGTCTAATCTTTTCACCTTATTTTAGTTACATATTAATTATCAAAATCACTATCTTGTTTACAGAAAATTTGAACCAAACTTCAGCTCAAAATTAATTCGTTTAATTGATATACAAATTCAAACAAACATCTCAACCAATCAAACTCGAATTATTCAGAAGCAGTCTATCCTTGAATATTCTCTTTGTTAAATTTTTTTTTAGTGACACACATATCAAATGCACACTATAACTATTCCCATCGAATCGTTGAACAATCATATTAAGATTTCAATAGAGAAAATATTAATGATGAAGTTAACTTGATATGAAGGAGTATTAACAACCTCAATTTTAGACGGATTAACAACGAAAATATAACCGACCATAAGAGAAATGAGTACATTGATATAGTTTTACTAATTTATGTTGTAAATTGTAAGTTTTGAAAGTCAATTAACCGATTTAGAAAGGACCTCAAACTAAACTTAAAGCAAGAATAATACATTTTAGGAAAAATTACATTTTAAACCTTATAGTTTAAGGGTGTAACAAATTAAACCTCAAAGTTTCAAAAAGTAACAAATTAAACTATGAGATTTCAAAAGTAATAAATTAAACCGTTATTTTACTTACATGAGTTAAGGTTTAAATTGTTATTTTTTAAAACTTTAAGGTTTAATTTTTTAACATTCTTAAACTATTGGGTTTAAAATGTAATTTACTCTACATTTTTCCATATATATAAACTAGTTAACATTTTAACTATGGGCTGGGCTCGAAGAGTATTATGGGCTGGGCTTTAACGAGTCGGGCAGGAATATGGGATTCGAATCCAAACACGGCATTTGATCTAAAACCCTCGAATTTAATCAGAGAAACCCTTAAACCCCTCCGCCTCACTCCTTCACTGTGCTTATGAAGCTCACAATTTTCTGACCTTTTAGGGCTTTTGTTCTTTTCCGATTCCGATTCGTCCCAAAATGGCTTCGGTGGCTTTCAGAAACCCTAACTCCAAGTGCCTCTTCCTCCTCCCTCCTTTGTCATCTCAAATCTACTCGTGCTGTAAAGGATCCAGCCCCTCTCTCCCCGATTCGATCTCCGGGAATGACAGGGTTTCCGACCACACTTCCTTGTGGAGATCCATGGCTACCTTCACCCGAACGTAAATTCTCAATTTCCTAAATTCATCAATTCTATACATGTGTGTGTGTGTGTGTGTGAGAGAGAGAGAGAGAGAGATTAATTAGCTAAGTGGTTTAGTAATTGAATTTGTAGCTTGGTATAAACGAAATTCACAATGTATTGTATGTGTATGTGTAAGTATGCATTTTGACTCTGGTAATCAACCAAGTGATTTAGTGAGTGAATATTTTGTGGAATGAGATAAAAAAATAAATAAAATAATAATTATTTTTGTAATTTCTGAAAGGTAAATGAAATTTGTTATTTCTTTGTTTTATCTAATAATGAACAGACACCCAATTTGTCGAAACACAATGCTAAATTACCCTTTATCTTAAAAGCTTTAATAAGAGGGATCCAACATGTGGGATTTTTAACTTTTTAAATGGGGGTAGAGTGGACTGGGTTTGAACTTTGAACTCAGAACCACCTGCTTTAATTCCATGATAAATTACCAGATGTCCTAAAAGCATAAATTGTTAGGAAATAGTGAATTTTAATAACTTAACCATTATTTTAACACACAAAAATGGTGTTTTTTTGGTGTTTCTGTTTTAGATTTGCATAGAAGAAAATGAAAGTTATCATTGTAATTCCTTTTTACTTTTACAAGTCTTCACAAAATTATTGGGGGGTAAGACTGCCTACCAATCACCTCTCTCAAACCCTCACAAAAGTGAGAGTGTTGTGCATTGGTTACAACCTTAATTACCTTTAAATATTTTTTTGTTATGGTTTGACATAGGCTTGAAAAAAAACCATGTAGGCGATTATGTATATTGGATTCTCCGCTTTTTAAGCTATCTTTGAATCAAAACACATTGCGTGTTTACACTAATTATGTAGTCCTATTCCTAATAGATTGACCCTAAAATAGCTTATCCGTTATAAGAAATCCCATGGAGTCTACAATTGTAGAATTTACACCTTCCAAAATTTTATTGGCCAAATAGAAATGATTTGAAGCACTTCTTTTTATAATTTTTTGAAAACAGAAGGACTCTTGTAAGGAAAAGGAGGGTGGAACCTTTAGAATTAAGAAGAGCCCCTCAAATTGCGATTTTTTTTTTCTTTTCTTTTTACCATTTAATAACTTATAATCAGATCTTGGTAACTAAATTATTTAAAACTTGACAATTTCAAACAGGTCATTGTTGTCGTTGTATGTGTGTATGAAGAGTGTGGATTTTCGTGTTGTCATACTGTTAGTAGGTTTTTGTTTTGGAGTCTTATTTGTTTGATATTATTTTGCTGACAGGAAACCTCACGTGAATGTGGGAATGATTGGCCATGTTGATCATGGGAAGACTACACTGACTGCAGCTATTACAAGGGTTTGGTTGCTTCTGTCTGTGGATTATATTTATTTCCCCAATTTTAATCTGGTTAATTTGTGTTTTATTAAGTAATTGAAAGCTAGACTACAATACTGAATAATGCAGTATGAAATACAAAATGTTTCATGTGATGTTTCTCTAGGTGCTAGCGGAAGAAGGAAAAGCTAAGGCTGTTGCCTTTGATGAAATTGGCAAGGCCCCAGAAAAGAAAAAGAGAGGAATTACAATTGCAACGGTCAGGATACTGTTTTCTTATTTCATTTGTGCATACTCTTGTGTTCCATCCCATTTTTCTTCTTTTATCAAATTTGTCTTCTTAAAATATTTTCTGCTATCGGTAATCGAACATAAATGCAAACTATAAAAGTGTTAAAGTCAACTATAGTTGATGTAATAGAGTTATTGGTAACGATTTTATCAGACATTCGTTACAAAATAGTGTTAATAGCGGGACATTTATGTTGTTAAGGCGACAACTACCTTAATCGGGAAATTGCATTTATGTTCGATTTTGATTCTTCAAATTTTAAAAATTCAATTTTAGTCTCTTAAATGAACAAAATGTGATAGTTTAGCATCTTCATCTATTTTTCATTCATATCACTAACAGAATGTTGAGGTATCTCATATTTTAAGGAACCAAAAATATAAATACTAAATTTACGGAAAGCATGATATGAATTAATGAATGCAAAATAAATAGAGGGATGAAATTGTTCATTTTTATAAAGTTAAAAAGTTTAAAGGATTAAATAAAAACTTTTCAAAATTAAGGGATTAAAAACACACATACTCTATATTTGAGGACAAAAACTATAATTTACCCAACTTTGAATCTGACCACAACTTTACCATCAACTTTCAGTTGGTACGAATACATCAACATAAACTAAAGATAATTACTACTCAGCTTGCTTTCTCATGCTGAGCATTATCTAGGGAAATCAAATCTCTCAATTTCAAAAAGTCCAATGTATCACATCAAAGCATGAATTGGTTTAAATTTATTCAACACCCAAATCCCACAATTTCAAAGAATATATTTAAAGATTAATTAACATTAAAACATAAGGTATAACACTAAACACAAGATTGTTAAAAAAAAAACTCTAAACACAAGATAGGCGTGAATATTATTTTATCCAGTCCAATTCTGCAAATTAACGGACAGTGTACTAAACTGAGTGTTAATGAAATTTTCTTCCATCCTTGTTATATATATTTTTAAATCTCAAGAATATATAAAATAAAAAAATATATTTGATTATTCAAACACAAAGTCGTGTACTTTCTTCTGATAGGTACTCTCTCTCTCACACCCAATTGATTTTGGTTTACACCTTATGCTTGGATTCCATTGCTATATAAAATCATTGATTGACCACTTGAGTAAGAGAGTACGTGGGAGGGTTTATCATTGTATTTGATCGTTGTGATGTTGGTAGATTTTCAATACACGAGTTTTTTTTTTTTTTTTTTTTTGGAAAAATACACGAAGTTAAGGACACCTCTTAAAACATTTATTTTTTTGTTGTTGACTAAAAGTGTTAAAACATTGGTATACAAACTGTGTACAACTTTATTATGTAGTTCCAGAAGATTTCATGAGGGGCTAGATATCTATCCAATGATACAGATGTGTTCAAGATGATTGGACATTTTAAAATAATTGAGGTCATTGACCAGTGCCGGAGCCAACAATATTTTTCAAGATACCAAGTAAATGTATATTAAAAAAAATTAATCCAGATTTTTTTCAATTTATTCATAATATATGTCTACAATATGATTTAACATAATTGTTAGCTATCTTTTAAATCATATTGATTATAATTAATATTCTTTTAAAAAAGATTAGATTAATATTTTTCTATAAATAATTTAGAGATTATAAAGTTATAGAGTACACTAATACTTTCAAAATTATAAAACATTTAGCTACTTTTCCATTAGGATTTATTTTTTTAAAAAGAAATTTCTATATATTTAAGATTTGCCATTGGTTGTGGTGGAGGAGCTATAATTGTTGGAGTGAGAAAATTTTAGAGAGAGAAGTTTGAATAAGAGTAGTGCTAAAATATCTAGGGGATAAAAAATGGGTATTTAATTTCAATTTGAGGCTCCTAAGTCCTAACCCATCTACCGAACTTCTCAAAAAAACACAAAGAAGAAATCACAAAGACACATGTCGGAACTCCCCACTAAAAACCGGAACTTGATGTACCTACCCAATTTAAAAATGAAAAGAAGACAAAGAAGAAAGTAGAGATGCATTGAATATAAAACACCAAGTTGAAAGTAGTGTTTTCTTAGCTACTCTTTTTTTAATATCTTTTAAGTTTCTGAGAAGTTGCCACAGCACAGAGATCCAAAGTTATTGACTTGCCAATTTCCCATTTCCTTTATTCATCAGAAAAAAGTTTCCTGTGAAATTCATTTCTCATTGAATACCTCTCTGCTTCACATATTGATTCTTCTCTGAATCTCACTCCTCTCTTTAATCACACCCAAAAAGAAAAAAGAAAAAAAAAAAGTGACTGCATTTAGATAGGAGATTTGCTACTCTTGGTTATCTCCTTGGCGTTACTTCAGTGCTTCCTTTTCCACTATAATCAGTATCTTTCAAGAAATATATTGCGATTTCTTTCCAGGTAAACTGTCACTTCCTCTTTAATTTCATTTGATTTTCCAATAGTTTGTGATATTTGATATTTGTGACGGAATTTTTAATTTTTAATTTAAAAAAATTACTATTTGATTTAAAACTTATTGTACCAATATTTGATTCCGTATATAACCACTTGAGTATTCGGTCCAGTAGTAATCCTCTTCCCAAAAAACCCCACCCCTTTATGAGTGTGTGGGTTCGATCTCTGGGATCTTCAAAATATATGTGTATGTGAGTTTAGATTAGAATTTCTATCATATAAAAAAAAAAAAAATAAAAAATTCCATATATAAATTATAACTTAGTCACTAACACATACATCACTATTTTATATGATAGAAATTCTAATCTAAACTCATACACACATATATTTTGAAGATCCCAGAGATCGAACCCACACCCTCATTAAGGGTGACCAAATATCGAGTACTCAAGCCAAGCATAATCCAGGTATATTGCCACTTCTTTCTAAATCTCATTTGATTTTTCAACACTGTCTTCTAGAATTCATCGTATTGATATTTGATCGTGCATATTAATTCTGATGATATTTTTATTTTCTAAAAAAAAAAAAAAAGAAACTAATAGTAAGTAACAGATCTAATACAATAGTACTTATTGTACTGATATTTGATTACATATATAAATTTATTCATCACGAAAATTCATCTAAATTTTTTTTTGGAATAAAGAAAAAGAAGCTTGAACCCAAGATAGTATAAGCACGTTTATGCAGTACTTCTTCTAAGTAAGAAGCATGCTCTGTTTGGATATTTAGAAAATGTATGTTAAAGCTTAAGTTGATATTTATAAAATGTATGTTAAAGCTAAAGTTGAAGACAAAGTAAGTCAACTTATGGTCAAGAAGTTAAATAAGCCAATCACAAGTTCACAACCACACAAATCGTAATAAATAATTATCAACCAACCGAAAGTGTAAAGAAGAAAAAGAAACCCACTGTTTTCTTAGCATTTTCTACCAAGATTCTCTGCACTTGCTTGCCAATTTCCCATTTTCTTCATTCATCAGAAAAACAGGTTTCCCACTCTTTGCTTCACATATTCAGTCTTCTGCTCTGAGAAAAAATAATTGCATTTAGATAAGAGATTTGCTGAGCTTTGTTATCTTCTTGGCGTTGCTTTAAGGCTTATTCTCCACTGTAATCAATATCTTTGACGAAATATCGAGTAATCAAGCCAAGTATAATCTAGGTACACTGCCACTTCTTTCTAAATCTCATTTGGTTTCCCAGTACTTTGTGACTTTGTGTTCTAAAATTCATCGTAACAGATCTATACTTATTTTACTGATATTTGATTGCATATATAAATTGTGACGTGTTTATATACTAACAAATTTAATATATAAATCATACTGATATATATAGTGAGACAGAGTATCATTTAAAATTTCATTCTATAAATAAAGAATAATAATTGATTTAAATGATGCAATAATATAGACACATTTAATTTAATGAAAAATTATAATTCATGATAAGAGAAAGTGAGGATGCATATATAAGAGGAAATACTCCTCCCACTTTAGTGACTACAAATGCAAATGTGTATGCAATGGCCTCAAGGGCCAAGAGAAGGGGGTAGTGAAGTGGTTTTGGTTAGGTGGTGACTGGTGAGTATGGGAGTAATGACCATCAATCCTCAGATATGTTTAGAATAATCTTTGATTTCTATTATTTTGTTTCTTCCATCATTTACCTCTCTCTCTTTCTCTTTTGCGTTGTAGATTTTATGTTTTTAATATATTTTTTTTAAATGCATATAATAATACTAATCGAATGACTCTTTATGTTGCCACATCAACACTTAACGTACTTATTTTTAACAAAGCAAGATTTGTAGGAATTATATTGACAACAAACCCAAATTTTGGAATTAAAATGCTTTCTTTTCTTATAATTTTTATTTTTATTTTTGGGTACATGGACAAAATGTATGATGTCCATAACGGTACATATTATGCAGGACTTGCCAATGGAGAAGTTGGGCTCAATCCTGGAGATGTTGGGCCCAATTGTTGAATTTGGAAAAATGGATATGGGCTCCAATTAGTGAATATTACAATTATCACAAAGACGCTGGTGAACTTATGAAGAATCTCAAGAGAAAAAGGGAAGAATTAGAATGTGGGAGGTCGGACATTGAATTAAAAATGGGAGCAGAACTTTTTCCAGGAAAGAGACCAAAGAAAGAAGTTCAACTTTGGCTTCAAAATGCAGAAACGATTGATGGGGAGATAGAAACCATTGAACAAGAAGCTGACAGAGTGAAGTATTCTAATGTGCGCATAGGAAAAATTGCTTGCATGAAGATACAAGAGGTGGAAGAATTAATGAATCAAAGAGGTGGTTTTGGTGATAGTTTTGTAGTTGATCCACCTATAAGCCGTGGAGATGTATTGCCAATTACAACAATAGTGGGAGAGAGTACAGCCAAAAGAACATTGGAAAAGATTTGGGAACACGTGTTAGGTGAAGATTTTAGAAAGATTGGTGTTAATGGTATGGGAGGAATTGGTAAAACGACTGTCATGAAAGAAATCAATAATCGTCTATTAAAAGAGAGATAGACAAGTTTGATAATGTAATTTGGGTTACAGTATCAAAGGCATCCAATGTTTTCAAACTACAAAATGACATTGCTCGCAACTTGGATCTAGATCTCTCAAAGTATGAGGATGTAATACTAAGGGCAGGCAAGTTAAGCATAGCATTGGAAAATAGGAAGAGATATGTGCTAATCCTAGATGATATGTGGGAAGCATTTCGTCTTGAGGATGTTGGGATTCCAGAGCCTACTCCAACAAATGGATGCAAATTGGTATTGACAACTCGAAGTGTTGAAGTTTGTAACAAGATGAGTTGTGAAGAATATTAAAATAGAGCTTCTTTCAGAAGAGGAGTCATGGAATTTGTTTTTGGAGACTTTGGGCCGTGATGTTTTGAATACTCCAGATTTAGAAGTAACTGTGAAAGAGGTTGTCAAAGAATGTGCTCGTTTGCCTCTTGCAATCATCACGATAGCAGGAAGTTTAAAAAACGTAGTTCATGCTTCAGAGTGGAGGAATGCATTGGAAGATTTGAGGACATCAATAAAGGGGTCTAATAATGTAGCTACTACAGTTTTTGAAAGGCTTCAATTCAGTTACAAACGTTTAAAAGATGAGAAACTTCAACATTGTCTCTTGTATTGTGCACTATACCCAGAAGACTTCAAGATTGATAGAGACGAGTTGATAGAGCATTTGATTGATGAAGGAGTAATAGAAAGAATGAAGAGCAGGCAAGCAGAGTTTGATAAGGGTCATACTATGTTGAATAAACTTCAAAATGTCTGCTTATTGGAAGGTGGATCTCACTATGGTGGGTATTTTGTGAAGATGCATGATCTAATAAGAGACATGGCCCTTCAGATTGCAGGTCCTAAGTTCATGGTAGACTTAGAAGATTTTCAAGATGAAGAAAAATGGGGAAAGGATCTTGTAAAGGTTTCTTTGATGAGCAACCGTATGTCCGAATTTCCTTATATATCACCAAGGTGTCCTAAGCTTTCAACCTTGCTTCTACAAGAGAATTGCTTTGTTGGAGACATCCCAGATTCTTTTTTTGTGCATTTGCATGGACTCAATGTTCTTGGTCTATCTCATCCTAGGATTTCTTCTTTGCCGAATTCAGTCTCTGACTTGGAGAATCTTACTACATTAAGGCTTATGGATTGTGAAAGTTTAACGCATGTTCCTTCATTAGCAAAGCTTACGGCATTAAGGAAGTTGGATCTTTGGAAATCAGGAATAAAAAAAATACCTCATGGTTTGAAAATGTTGGTCAATTTGAGATACCTCGGTCTTGATGCACCGTATCTAAAGAATATGCCACTGGGGATTTTACCCAAACTCACTCAACTCCAGGTTCTCAAATTGAATTGGTTTACAGATTCTTCAAGAAATGGAGAGGAGATAGTAAAGTTGAAGAAATTAGAGTATTTTAAAGGCCGATTTTATGACATTGACCACTTCAATACATATGTTGGATACTTGGAGGAGGTAAGACCTATCACTGTCAGCAATTACATTTTTGTTGTGGGGAAAGAAATGGCGGAGGATATAGATGATTTTGATTTGGTTCAAAAGGGAAAATTGGTAATATTAAGCGAATGCAATATAAGTCTGGTTCTGCTCCCAAAAGACGTTCAAACCCTAGTAATTTGCAGATGTGACAATTTAAGAAGTTCATTAGATGCTTCATTTTTGAAACACGCAAAGGAATTGAAGTCTATTTATATTTGGGGGTGTGAAGAAATAGGAGACACTCTTTCTCTTTGTTACCCGTTTCCCCTTCAAAGCCTCGAGTCTGTAGATCTTGAAAGTTTGGATAACCTGCGGATACCGTTTGGGGAAGAGAGAGTCACATCAGCACCGGCTGTCACACCTGGCACATTTTCGCGTCTCAAAATATTTAGAATATCTAATTGTCCGAATATAAAGAAGCTCTTCACGCCTGGGTTGTTGCTAAACCTGGGCAACCTGGAAGAGATTTATATTTGGGAGTGTAAGCAGTTAGAGGAAATAATAGGTGGAGTATCTGATGATGAAGTTGAAGAAGAAGCAGAAGAAATAGAGGAGACAGGAATGGGTAGTAATGTAATATTCCCCAAATTGAGGATATTGAAATTAGATAGATTACCGGAACTGAAGACCATCTGCAGTAGCAGTAATGTTATAGTTTCTGATTCTCCTCTCCAACTAATTCAGATATATTATTGTCCGAAGCTGAAGCGATTACCTCTTTCTCTGCATCTTACTAATGGACAACCATCTTCTCCACCTTCTTCATTATTGATTGCTATATCGAAACATATGTGGGAATTGCTGGAATGGGACAATCATGATACGAAGAATGTCCTTGAACCCCGCTGTCGGTTCTTTTAATGGGTATGACTCTCTCTCTCTCTATTCACTTTTACATCTTTGATTTTATCTTTTACGGACATGATTCAATTCTTTGCTTACTCACTTTCTTTCCAATCTCTTTATCTTTTAGACCCCTATTTATATGAAGACTTGATGATTTAGATTCACCTGACTTATTCGGCTATTTTATTCCTTTTAATTATTCTTCCTATAAAATTGTTTTTACAAGTTTTTTGTTTTCCTGTCTTTTCGTCTCATATAGGATAAGTCTTTTTTTTTTTTTAATTAAAAAAGGGACTCGCAGGTGCGTTCATTGTCCCGACCCACTTAAACCCGATTTTGACATGGCGTGGGGCACATCTGGGGCAATAATGGGGCGTACCACTACCCGAACCCACAACTCCTGGACTCGCAGGTATGATGGGTCACGAGGGTTTCCTTCCATTAAGTCACCTCCCCAGAAGGCGGTTGATGGGATTCGAACCCCTGCCCACGTGGTTAGCACCAAAGGTGCTAACCATTGAGCCAAGAGCTGAACCCCCTCATATAGGATAAGTCACTAAGCCAAAGCTGACTCATGAAATAATTTCCTGGTGTGGGCCCGCAACGACAACTTGGTTCTCAAACATGTTTATGTGTGATTCTAATTGCTTTTTACTTGAACTTTGTTGTGTTATGATTTATGAACATGTGTTCATCTTTGATCTATCTTGTGTTGAAGAAATGCAAGATGAAATTGGCTTTGTATCGCTTGTTATATACTAGTCGCAGACTCGCGTAATACGCATGAAATTATGATATTATTAACTTTTAATAGAGTATAATTGAAATAGTATAATACAAACTTTATAGATTAAATAGTTCATTTGTGTTATTTAAAAGGGTTTTTTTTGGATAATTTTTGCATTAAAATATAATATTTTTGCAATAAACTATAATATACAATGAGATTATGAACATGTAGCACTATGGAAAAGCTACAAATTATATAATTTTGGTCAAAACATGCAATTGAAGTTGATTCTCTCATAAGGAAGGTAACACTGTTTTGTGTTAGTCTAACATTTTGTAAAGCCTTGTTTTCATTTTAGGCTTGTTAACGATTTATATTTTGATACACTAAATAAATCTATCAGAATCGCTTTGTTTTCATTGTAAGCCTATTAAACCAAGTATTAACTATTTATATTTTAATACACTAAATAGATCTATGAGAATCAACACTAACAGATATGCTTCTCCTTGGAAAATATTCAGATGTGTCTCTTCCTTTACACTATTTGAAAACCTGAGGAAATTTAATATGTAATAGATCTTAATCAATTAGCATGCTGAAAAAGAAAAATTCATCAATGCAAATAACCAAATAACTATGCAAATTAAAACAAAAGATAGTATCAAATGAGCTCAGCATCCAGATAGGAAAACAAAAAACGAAAGGTAAAACCAAAAAAGTTTTTCAAATTTTACAACTCAATGGGGTACAATGAGATGAGAAAAAATGTCCACTTTTTGAGGAAAAAGTAAAGAACCAAAAAAGTTCTTCAAATTTTAAGATTGGCTGGAACTTTTAATTTTTTGATATTAAGTTATCCACCAAAACACATTTTCATGCTAGATATAATACTGAAAAGTTAACAATTGGAGTACATTTAAGAAGTGCCAAATTATCAATAGTCAAACATCAACATTTAGAGCCACATTTTAACAAAAGATGATAACAAAAACGAAATCAGCTATAAAAGAATTAGGAGAATACAAACAAAAGTAGACCTCATGTTTTGACGATGTTCAAAACCTAAGTCATACAGTTCTCTTTCCTTCAACCACCTACAATAAAAAATCTAAAATGCCTACAACAACAAAATTATACAATTCTACAAGTAATGTGAAAATTTGAATTTGTTGGATACACAAAATTGTTTCCAGTAGTAATAACAACAGGTTACCTTTTCCTAGCAGCAATGCCACTATGGCATTATCAAAACTCAACAACAATATATGTATTCAACAATAATATATTTACATATTCCACAACCACCAGGAAAATAATACATTGATGGAGGGAAAAATGTTGTTTACAGCAACCATGACCAATAGAGATTGAAGAGGACTGGACCCCAATGGGGTGCAATCAGATGAGAAAAAAAATTCCATTTTGATCTCCTTCAACCAAAGACTTCTCAACATCAGGACTTTGATCTCTATCCACTAAAGACTGCATAGAGCTTCTATCTCTTCTTCACAACAATTACCTTCATGGAATTTGCTTTTATTGCTTCATGAAGTTCCTGCAAGAATTTTGAAATTTTCTACCGTGTTAAAGCCAAATATAGTTTCAATTGATTTTGATAATATATCACATTGTTTTGTTCTCACCTTGAACTGAACAACAGAAGAATATAAGCAAAGTGGAAAACTGTGGATAAAGCAATATCAAGAATAATTAAGAAACTTCCAAGAACGTAATGAACTTTTTATGGCAATGTAGGAGACATTTACCTGTCTAATGGCTTTCTGCCAATCAAAAGCTCCACCATCACCACCACAAAGCTGTATACATCACTTTTTACAGCGTATATCCCGAACAATGATTCAACCACATAGAATGCAACAATAACAAAAATCAATAATACTGAAAATTTCAAGTAGAAACACAACAAAGACACTTTATGAAGACTAAAATCGAAATCTACTAAGGTAATATTCACTCGATCAATGTATTATGTTGTAATAATATTTTAAATGTTTACCTTTAAACGTTTTCACAATGGTAGATGTTACTACTATGACGAATGGTCCTGGGTTGTTGTTGTAAAGATCCCAATTTCATCTGATGCTGGTCCCCAAAGACTAATTCTTATTTTGTTTCCGCTGTTAGGAAAAAACAATAAGTCAAATATTGTTTGAACCACAGCAAAGACACTTTATGAAGACTAAAATCGATCTACTAAGGTAATGTTCACTCGATCTTCTAAACAAAACATGAAAACCTTCTGCTAAAGGCGTATTACACCAAAAACAAACAAAATTTCACACTTCTAAGGTCAAAATAAATTAAATAAATAGCTCCCCAAAGCCCCTAAGCAAGGTAGCAAAAGTAAACTATACAGTTACCTGAAGAAGGAAAGAACAATTTCAAGATTGTTTTCGTTTCAATTTTTTCCCTCCCAATAAATTATTTCATCCCAAAATAATAAAGCAAAATTTGAGAGAGAAGGGGATGGTTTTCTAGAGATTATAGATCCACTTCTCGTGCAGTAAAAACCCATATGAAAATTGAAATAAATAACATAGAATAAAAAGAGAAAAAAAGAAAAAAAAAATACCTTGAGCTTTGCTAGGAAGGCATTGATGGATGGGGGGAAGGAAGGGCACGGCAAGGGTGAGGGAGAACAAAATCAGAGGTATATAATGGAGTTGGGTTCTGAAAGAATAAGATAAGTATTGGAAATATTGCAGACTGTTTTTCTATGTGTTATTGCAGTGTACAAAAGCAGAAATATATAATCGGCTGTGTAGCCTTTACAAGTAAAGTATGAGCTGTACAGTAGGCAGTAAATAAATTAATATTAAGTCTAATGAGATATTTCCTTGTCAAGTTTGCCTTTTGACTTTAACTGTTGATGAGCTGTGTGAGCTATAGATGGTAGCTGTTGATGAGTTGTGTGAGCTATAGATGGCAGAGAATCTGATTGAGTGTGCTGGAGAGATATGCCTTTTGACTTTAGCTGTTGATGAGCTGTGTGAGCTATAGATGGTAGCTGTTGATGAGTTGTGTGAGCTATAGATGGCAGAGAATCTGATTGAGTGTGCTGGAGAGATATCTCCTTAACAGCCCCCCGCAAGCTGACGGGGCAAGAACTGACCAGAAGCTTGTCACGCAGTAATTGGAACCGAGGAGTGGGGAGACCTTTTGTAAAAATATCAGCACGCTGGTCACCGGTGGAGATGAAGCGGAGGGACATATCACGGTTAACCACTTTTTCACGAATAAAATGGTAGTCAATCTCGATGTGTTTTGTGCGTGCATGGAAGACTGGATTGGATGCAAGAGCAAGGGCACCAGCATTGTCGCACCACAAAACAGGAGGAGACGAGAGTGGAACATGAAGGTCTTTAAGGAGCATACGAATCCAATATAAATCAGCTGTGGTAATGGCCATGGCGCGATACTCAGCTTCAGTGCTGGACCGAGCAACGACGGATTGCTTCTTGGCACTCCAAGAGACAAGGCAAGAGCCAAGAAAAATGCCAAACCCGGTAGTAGAACGACGATCATCAGGTCCACCAGCCCAGTCAGAGTCACAGAATGCATGGAGGTGGAGGGAGCTTTTGGAGAAAAATAACCCATGATCAATAGTGCCTTTGAGGTACCGTAAGACTCTCTTAGCAGCAGCCCAATGAGTGTTGGTAGGAGAGTGCATGAATTGGCATAATTGGTTGACAGAGAAGGCAATATCAGGCCGGGTGAGAGTGCAGTATTGAAGAGCACCTACAATTTGGCGATATTCTGTAGCTTCAGAGAGAGAGACGCCATCATGCAAAGAAAGTTTGGAGCTAGAGGCAGTGGGAGAGTGGAGCACACGGCTTGGCACCAATCATGTGAGCCCGATGTAGGAGCTCAACAATGTATTTGGACTGGGAGAGGTGGAGGCCTTGAGAGTTACGTACAACATGAATTCCTAAAAAATAGGAGAGTGCACCCAAGTCTTTTAAAGGGAATTCTTGTTGGAGAGTCCGAATCAATGTAGAGATATGGGAGGAGTGGGTGCCCGTGACTAATATGTCATCAACGTAAACAAGGACATAGAGATGGATGTCTGAGTGATGGAATGTGAATAGAGAAGCATCAACCAAGGACTCTTTGAAACCGAGATGAACAAGTGATTGTCGAAGTCGAGTGAACCAGGCACGAGGTGCTTGTTTTAGACCATAAAGAGCTTTGTGGAGACGGCACACATGGTTTGGACGAAGAGCATCAACAAAGCCACGTGGTTGTTCCATAAAGACTTCTTCAAGGAGTGAACCATGGAGGAAGGCATTGGACACATCTAATTGGTGAATGGACCAATCATAATGCACTGCAAGAGCCAAGAGAACACGAATTGTAGTAGGCTTGATAACGGGGCTGAAGGTTTCGGTGTAATCAATTCCGTCCTCTTGATCAAAGCCCTTAGCAACAAGGCGAGCTTTGTGACGGTCGAGAGAGCCATCGGCTTTTTGCTTAAGGCGATACACCCATTTATTTCGGATGATTTTGCGATTTGGAGGTCTAGGACAAAGAGTCCAAGTGCCATTGGTGATCAAGGCCTGGTATTCTAAGTCCATGGCTGCCTTCCATTCAGGAATTTTGGAGGCGTGGGAAAAGGTTGTTGGCTCGGGTGGAAGATCAGTAGCATGGAAGGCCTTGAGAGGATGAAGGGTAGAATAATAGAGGTGGTGGTCATGGAACTGTTTGGGGCGTGAGGCACCGGTCATGGAGCGAGTAATTCTGTGAGTGGTGTGCTGGGAAATTGGTGGAGGAGCTGGGATAAGGGGCATATTAGGTGGTGGGTTGGTTGTGGGTGTCGGTGAGAGAGGAGCAGTCTCAGGTGGGGGAGAGGGAGGGATAGGTAGGTCTGGGGTGGTAGTGTCAATGTCAAGAAGAGGGAAGTGAGAGGTAGAAGTGAGGGAATTACCTGGTGGCGTGGGAAGAGAAATAGGGACTGATTCAGACGGGTTGGCAAGCTCAGCAAGCACAGGCAGAGAGACGGTGGTCTTGGCTGGAAAATCCTGTTCATTGAACACAACATCACGAGATATGTAAACACGGTGAGTAGATAAATCAAGACAACGATAACCACGGTGATGAGGACTATAACCCAAGAAGACACATTTTTTGCTACGAAAGTTAAGTTTGTGTTTGTTGTATGGGCGAAGCAAGGGATAACAGGCACACCCAAAGGTGCGTAACAGGTGATAGTCAGGTGAGCGATGGAAGAGCTTAAAGTAAGGAGTGAGGTTGGAGAGGGTTGGTGTGGGCAATCTGTTAATGAGATATATGGCGGTGAGGAAAGCTTCAACCCAATATTGGGTAGAGAGACCCGAGTGTGCGAGGAGTGCAAGACCTGTATCCACCACATGACGGTGTTTACGCTCTGCAACACCGTTTTGTTGTGAGGTGTGTGGACAAGAAAATCTGTGGAGGATACCATGTTGAGCTAAAAGATTTTTGAATGGGGTGTAGGAGTATTCTCCACCCCCATCAGATTGGAAGCTTTTGATAGGTCTAGACAATAAGTTTTCAACCATGCATTTAAATTTGAGGAAACAATCATGAACATCAGATTTAAATTTTAATGGAAAAAGCCAAGAAAATCTTGAATAATCGTCAATGAAGATTACATAGTATCGAAAACCACTAAGAGAAATAACTGGGGATTGCCATACATCGGAATGAATTAACTGAAGAGGAAGAAGGGACTTTCTGGTGGATTTAGGGAATGGAAGACGTTTGCTTTTGGCCAATTGACAAGGCTCACAGAAGGAGAACTTGTCACTTGAGTTGGTGGTGGGGAGCTTGTGATTGTTGAGAATTGTGACGTTGAGAATACGTTGATGGGCATGGCAGGGTGACCCAATCGATGATGCAGGGCAAACCCAATCGATGATGCCAAATATGGGTGGAAGTTTGTAAGCCGAGGTAAGCAGTGAGGCCACTGGTTTTTGGAGATGGGAATCGGTGTAGTGGAATGGGGTAGAGACCATCTCTACTGTGACCGTGCAAGAGAGCTTGGCCCGTCCGAATGTCCTTCACCACAAAAGAAGATGCAGTTAGTTCAAAGAGACAATTATTATCTGCACAAAATTTTTGTATGGAGAGTAAATTTATAGGAACATTAGGACAATGAAGAACATGATTAAGTTTGAAAGTAGAGTTGTGAGCAGTGAGGGAGGTGGAACCAGTATTGGCTATTTGGAGGGTTGAGCCATTGCCCACAGCAACATCGGCATTGCCTTGATAAGGTTCTTGTGAGATGTTGAGGTTTTCCAAATCAGCTGTGATGTGTTGATTGGCACCACTGTCAGCATACCATGGTTGTTCATCTTCAGGAAATTGGGAGTTGGTGTGAGCAACCATGGCCGCTAATTGAGTTGGTGGGTGTCGGCCTTGATAGGAGTAATCCATTCTGTGGTAGCAATCCAATGCTTGATGGCTGAGCTTGCCACAAATTTGGCAGGGAGGTCGTGAGGAGTTAAAGGGTGGAGGGGGTGGTTTATATTTCTGGACATTGGTGGATGGTTTCTGGTGAGAGAATGGTGGAGAATGGTTTCTGGATATTGGTGGTGGTCTGTTGTATCTAGGTGGGCCATTGGGTTTGGAGTGACTAGAGAAGCGGGGTTTGTTGTTTTGATTTGGGGGTTTATTTGAGTAGAGGGCAAATGTGGGTGACTCGGTAGTGGTGTTTGAGATTTGATTAGCGAGAAGAGACTCATGGTTTAGGAGTTCACTTTCGAAATCAGCATATGGCAGGGGTGATTCTCGGGTAGTGAGATTAAATGTGGTGATGAAGACGTTGAAGGATGGGTTCAAGCCACTGATGATGAAGGAGATTAAATCTTCTTCATCAACAGGCTTACCCACAGCAGCCAGTTGATCAGCCCATGATTTTGCTAATTGGAGATAGTCAGTGCAGGAGCGAGAGTCTTGGCGCATGGTTTGAAGTTGTCTCTTCAAATGGGTGATGCGTGACTTTGATTGAGAAGCATAGCGTGCTGCCAAGGAAATCCAAACTTGTCGAGATGTGTTCAATCCGTATACAGTGGAGAGAACGTTGGAGGTAAGTGTAGCAATCAACCAACTCAAGACTAGTTGATCCTTTTTGTTCCATAGCACATAAGCTGGGTTAACTACTTGTTTATCCTCAGCAATAGTTGTGTGCTTGGTTGGACATAACTCTGAGCCATCAACGATGCTCAAGAGATCATAGCTCCGTAATATTGGCAGGAACTGTGAGGTCCATTGGAGATAATTTGTTCCATCTAATTTTATAGAAATTAGAGGAGAAATGTTTGGTATTTGAAAGGTATTGGCAGTGGAGTTAGATTCGGCCATGGGAGAAATTTGGTGTGAACCAGAGGGCTCTGATACCATGAAAGAATAAGATAAGTATTGGAAATATTGCAGACTGTTTTTCTATATGTTATTGCAGTGTACAAAAGCAGAAATATATAATCGGCTGTGTAGCCTTTACAAGTAAAGTATGAGCTGTACAGTAGAAATATGTATGGCAGTAAATAAATTAATATTAAGTCTAATGAGATATTTCCTTGTCAAGTTTGCCTTTTGACTTTAGCTGTGTGAGCTATAGATGGTAGCTGTTGATGAGTTGTGTGAGCTATAGATGGCAGAGAATCTGATTGAGTGTGCTGGAGAGATATGCCTTTTGACTTTAGCTGTTGATGAGCTGTGTGAGCTATAGATGGTAGCTGTTGATGAGTTGTGTGAGCTATAGATGGCAGAGAATCTGATTGAGTGTGCTGGAGAGATATCTCCTTAACATTTATTTCTTATTCACTTCACCAACAGCCAATAATGTTGATGATATTATCCTTAACTGTGGCTCCTTTGGCGAATCAACTGGATAGGAGGAGACGTGAATTCAACATTCTTCCCGCTTGAACAATCACAAAATCGGGTATCTATAACTAATAGCCCTGTTCCAGAATCTCCCTTTGTTGCTGAACTACCCTATGCCACTGCCCGCTTCTCTCTCTCTCCATTCACCTACGTTTTCCCACTCACTTCTGGCCAAAAATTCATTCGACTATACTTCTACCCAGCTTCGTACCCCAACTTTAACCGCTCACAAGCCTTGTTTTCTGTCAAAGCGGGACCTTTTACTCTTCTTCACAACTTTAATGCTTCACTTACAGCAGACTTCGATCTTGATCCCAGGGGTACCATATCTAGAGAATTCTGTGTTAATATCGGAGTTGGTGAGAGGTTGAATATAACCTTCACTCCAAGTCCAAGCGATTCTAATTCGTATGCTTTTATCAACGGAATTGAACTCTTGTCCATGCCTACTAATCTCTATTACACTCCGTCCGATAATCAAGCAGTTTCCTTTTCTCGGACAGCCGCAGCAACCATTTGTCATCGATAACAAAACTGCCCTCGAGATGGTGTACAGAGTAAACGTTGGAGGGCGATTCATCTCACCCACTGAAGACACCTACACTGGAATGTTCAGGACCTGGAGTCTGGACGGAACTTACTTGACCAAAATCCAACATAGTGTTCTACCTATTAACACATCTATTCAACTAAGCTTTACCATGATACCCGAGTACAGTGCACCGCAAGATGTCTATCAGACAGCCTGGACTATGGGGATCAACAAAGTCATCAACAAGAGCTACAATCTCACTTGGGAATTTCCCGTGGACTCTCAGTTTATTTACCTTGTTAGGCTACACTTCTGCGAGTTTCAAACTGGGATAAATGAGTTTGGTGACCGAGTTTTTCTTATTTTCATAGCAGATCTAACCGCTGAGGAAGAAGCTGACGTTATGATATGGAGTGGTGGGAAAAAAGGTGTTCCGTTATATAGGGATTACGCTGTGATGATGGTTGGCAATGAAGGCGAGAAGAAAATGAACCTCTCTATCTCCCTAGAAGCAAACCCGAATGACTGGAAGACTAAATACAGTGATGCAATCTTGAACGGTATTGAAATCTTCAAATTAAGCGACTTCAATGGCAATCTCGCCGGAACCAACCCCAACCGACGTCCGCTGATCCCTCTACAATCAACAAAGTCGAACGATAATAGAACATCAATAATAGCCGTCGTTGGCGGCGTAGTTTCCAGCTTTACTGTACTATTGATTCTCGGATTATTGATATTCCGATTCCGGCGGGCCAAGAGAGTCAAGGAATCTGGCTCTAGCTATGGCACAAAGTCAACAAAGACTTGCAGGTCAACTCTATCGTGTCGTTACTTCTCATTGGCTGAGATTAAAGCAGCTACCAAAAACTTTGATAAAGTTTCCATTATTGGTGTTGGTGGGTTCGGCGACGTGTATAGAGGGTTCATTGATGGTGGGGCCACCCCCGTTGCCATCAAACGTTTAAAACCCGGTTCTCAACAAGGGGCCCACGAGTTCAAGACTGAGATCGAGATATTGTCTCAGCTTCGCCACCACCATCTTGTTTCTCTCATTGGATTTTGCAACGATGACAAAGGGATGATCCTTGTGTATGACTATATGGCATGTGGGACCCTTTGTGGTCATCTTTACAACACTGATAAGCCACCTCTTCCGTGGATCATTCATATGGTGGAGCAGCATGAAATGAGCCTGGCGGAGTGGGCACCTCACTGCTATCGCAATGGAAAGCTTGATCAGATTGTTGATCCATATTTGAAGGGTGAAATTACACCAGAATGTTTGAAGAAATTTGGTGAGATTGCGGTGAATTGTTTGCATGACAATGGAACCCAACGGCCATCGATGAATGATGTGGTGTGGGGTCTTGAGCTCGCATTGCAGTTGCAAGAAAGTGCAGAAAAAGATGTACTCCAGCCCCAGGGAGAGAAAAGTTTTGACAATAAGGAATCTGATGGATTGATGTCATCCATGTCAGAGTTCTCTGAGATTATGAATCCTCAAGGTCGATAAAATTATGCATGCTAGCTGAATTTTTTTTAACGTTTATTAATTTACGTCATGTTGTAGATAGGAGTATAGGACTAGATCGGGAAAGCAGTCACTTTTTTATTTCACTTATGGAGGAACATGATAGTGTAATGCGCATTTCTTATTAAAATACTTTATAAGCATAAATTTATAAGCGTTTTTCTTACCTGTAATATTCCAATGTTTGTACTTTGGAGAGAGTGTGAACAGAGGAAGAATGACCTTGTGAACCATGTTGCATTCAGCTTTATTTCGGAATTACAGATTCAAAGTATATCATTGGCGACTCAGTACTCTTCGTCAATATGTTTTTTTTGGCTAAGTGTTAAAATGCAGCATTAATTTGACCTCAATCAAACTAGAGTCGTATAACATTGGATTTGAGCAAATGAGATATTGAAAAAACCATCACACGAGCTTCGATTTTGATTTGTGGGGCTTCGAGCGTGTAACTAGCATGTTTTATTTTTCTCTGCTGAGTGCATGAAACTAGCAGTTTAATAACTCATTCAGTAATTATTTACATATATACTAGCCTCCTGAATGCAAGAAGATCTTCTACAGGAAACTAGCAGTTGGACTGTTGGAGCCATTTTCTTAAGAAGCATGAAGACTTAGACGAGAACTGGGGAAAGATGCAAACCTCTTTTTTAATATCAATAGAGCTCAAAATGCCCCGCAAACAGTTGTTTACCACACGAAGACAAAGTAATCTATGTTCACAACTTTGCAGAGGAATAGCAGTTTCCTTTGCCTAAGCACTAAGGTTAATCCAAAATTCAATAAGTTATACACAAGTGGAATTGCAGGGGATATAAACACGCCTTCTGATTACATACATAATAAGTTTCCCAAAAATTAGTGATATTACAAAAGTGGAACCTGTAAAGCATGCCTACCATGTCTATACATAAAACTCATCAACTATCACTCTATCAGATCAGTCCTCTCCCTCTTTTTCTCTCTCTCTCAATCACACACACACACACGGGTGAGAGTAAAAAAAAAAAAAAAAAAAAAAAAAAAACAGAAATGAAAAAAAAAAAATCATAATTTGTCTCTAATACTGCAGAGAAATTCCCAGTAATAATTTAGCATATGATCAGTAGGCCTCACCCTATCCCACTTTCCTGTACAAAATATTGCGTACGCATCAGCTGCATACCTAACCAGAAGACAAAAAGAAATTAATTCATTCCTTGGTAATTTACTTGTAAATAACCCGTAGATATAATCAAACAACTTCTAAGTAGGGGTTATTTTTGGGGAGAGAGAGAGATTATTAAGCATCTACAAGAAAAAGGATGAAAGAGTGGTCAACTTACTTGCCAACACCATGCAGCTGAGTCACATGGGTCCAGCTTTCCCCCATATACTCTTGAGAGAAGCGCTGTATCATCACTGCCCTCTTCCTTTGTAGACCTAGAGTTTGTATAATCTTTTCTATTTCCTCTGTGACAACCTTGGTTGCTGTCTTTGCATCCGGACAAAGAGTAAAAAGATCCGATATAACCCTTCTAGCCTGTAAGGAGTAACATATGCATTTGAGCAATTCATTTACAACCATGTGCTAAGAACACGTATTAATCTATACAAAATGTCAAGAGATCCATTAAGATACACAAAAAGATACAAAGATCCCTCCAAAGAGCAACCATCAATTTACAGAATATTTTCCATCCTGTGAATAGAAACATAAAGATCCATTCTAATCTGTTAAGAGACTTCAAATAATCTGGAGGAAAGTTAGGGAGTTGTGTTTGGTTCCAGATATCCCAACCAGCTGGGATGATCTGCTAGGCTGGGGAATTACGAATCTTAAAGAGCAGAGCTTTAGGGTCTCATTGTGCAAAGTGGCATGGTGGGCTGTGGAATATCATATCTGGATCCAAAGGAATAATAGAATTCATGCTGGAATTATCAAAACAGAGGAATAAATGGAAAAAGAAATTGGCAGAGAAGTCAAAGCAAGGATAAAGACTCAAGTATGTAATTCAATTCTAAATAGGACTTTGTGTAATAATTGGAGAATTCCTTGTCTGTAGTTCATAGAGCATAGGTTTTTTATTAGATACTGTGACAAGTAGATAGCTCTTGTAAAAGTGCTTGTCCTGCTTTGGGACTTTGTTGTACTGTGTGTTCTATTTCAATAATATCCCTGAATTATCAAAAAAAAAAAAATCTTCAAAAAATATTTACTGAGATGTTTAGTCAATATGCAAACACCAATGCTGTAAAAATTAGGCCTTTATGGTGCACCTTAGTTTGGGATGGTTTAACCTAGGTAGTTTTCTCAAATTACACCCAAAACCAGACCAAGGATCCCATAGAACCAAACCGAGCACTTGAGGCAAAACCAAACTGAACAAACCAAATAAACTCATTATTTGTTCATGCAACTTTGCTTTGAGTTTCCAAACAAAATAAATGATTTTGAGATGTACTGTAAGTCTGTAACAAATGAAGAATCCAGACAACAGAATTAGTGATTGTGATAATTTGTAAGATGATAAAAAACAGGCAGCTTAATTAAGAAAATTTAAAGCTCAAAACAGCCAACCCATTCAATCAACCAAATCCAATGTGACCCAGATGAATGCTGCATCAACCAGACGTGCTCATAAGGGTGGAAAAAACTATTTTTGCTATTAGTAACAAAGCGTCCTCCAAATTGTGCAATACTGATGTTATTACAGTGATAACTAAATCCTTCCCTAGAAGACATGGAATTGTCAGAAGTACAGTCACAGTGCTGAGCTTCTGCTTTTCAGTCACTAATCCACAAACCTAATTCTATAATTCCTATTCTTTTTTTTCTATATTTTCTTTTTCCTTTTCTAGTAATCCAAAAATAAATGCCATAAGCCATGCCTAGAGTCCAGCTTTGGGATTTGCTATCTTAATCTTGGTCAAGTTCTTCAGTCAT
>OU015771.1:32383797-32421133 GCA_907173295.1 Fagus sylvatica
TTTTTCGTAAACCATTTTCCAAAAACGCACATCTCACCCCCCGCCACTTCTTCTCTATCTTTTGCACAACACTGTAAAATATTTTTCGGAGCATTTTCCAGAATGCAACCAAACACGGAAAAAAAAATCATTTTCATCTGAAAACATTTTGCAATGAAAAATATTTTACAGCGAAACAAATGCACTCAGCATTGGTATTCAATACTGTTTCAAACCCAGAGCAACATGAAACCTCTGGCTTATGTTTTCTCACTCCCATCACTCAGAAAAGGTACGCAATCCAAAATATTGTTGCCAAATATCAAGTCAGAACAATCCGAGGCCGGTGAGATTGAAGGTGACAAATCATTCTCAGATTTTGTCACTAAAAATAATGCATGCACAATGCAAGTCAAGATAATAATTCTCTTCATCTTTGATTGTTAGTGATGGTGGAAAATGACTTGAACAATTAATGAAGCTTAGTAAGCTCTTTGGTTTAAATAGGGCTATAATTTTTAAATTAAAAAAAAAAAAAAAAAAAGCCTATTGTGATCAATTTGTTTGAAATTAAATAAAGCATATGACATGAATCTGTTTGAAGTTAGATACACAAAATCACCGAATCTGTTTGAAGTTACCCAAAATCAAGGAGATTTTAGTTATTTCTAATCTTTTCAACTTACCATATATTCTCAAACTTCAAACATTAAAATTGAAACTCTCTTCTATTTCAGGTCAAAATCATTACGATTAATAGATTATATTGTCACATAAAAAGTTATTGGATCGAAAAATTAGACGGCAGTAATTGTTTGAAACTTTAAATATGTTAAGATTAGTCTATTAACTTCATCTATTAATCAAAAAAATATATTGATTATTTTTATTTTTATATATATATAATTTAGTTCACCCAAATGAAGTCATCAGTCTACTCTTTAAGTCCTCCTAAGTCCTAACCCAACTCCTCTACCCAGCAAAATGATATAATTTTTATTTAATAGTTCCAGCCCATCTAAAAATAGTTTCCTGGCTCTATCCGTGATTGCAGTTCGAGCTTTTTATTTTTTTTAAAGAGATGATATTGTCTTTAGCTCGGAAAATGAAAAAGGGAGGACATTCTTCTAAACACACCCGAAGTCCCTCATTCTCTTTAGCAATAATGCATGAGTTTGGTAAAAGATTCATATGAAGTCCTTCATTTATAATCTCATATCAAAGAGATGAAATTTTTTATAATAAGATGACATTTATAAATCTCCTTTCTTAATCGAAATCTACAAAAAAATGTCACTAGAGTTTTCTAAAATACAATTCAATAAAATACAATTCAAAGTACATGATACATTTTAGTCACAAAAATGTTACATAAAATAAATAAAATAATATCTCCTCTCTGTCTTGATAAGAGAAGAAAACAACCAAACGAACAATTACTAGAAGCTCATGCAGTTGAAGCACTAGAGTGAAGTGCCACTAAGGAGGCATAAAATCCATCCTTGATATTAATCAATTTTTCATGCTTTCCTTTCTCCACAATTACTCCATTTTTAACAACTGCTATTAGATCAGCATTCTTGATTGTGGATAATCGATGAGCCACAACAACTGTAGTCCGGTTAACCATGATTCGGTCTAATGCATCTTGAACAACTTTCTCAGACTCTGCATCTAGTGCACTTGTAGCCTCATCTAATAGTAATATTTTTGGACTTTTAACTATAGCACGTGCAATGGCGACACGTTGCTTCTGCCCACCAGACAATTGGACTCCTCGTTCACCTACCATGGTATCATAACCCTGCATTTTGCAATATTAGTTGTAACTTATAAGACAAGTATTAAAGCACATCTTCAAGTAAAGAAACTTAGTTTGTGCTCTTAAGAATGAAAATGACATTGGTGTTGAAAATGATTTGCATTCCTTTAACCTGTTGTAAGCTACTAATGAACTTGTGGGCATTGGCCAACTCTGATGCAGCTATTATTTCTGCCTCAGTTGCATCTCCTTCCTTTCCATACGCAATGTTGGCACGGATAGTTTCATTGAACAAAATTGGTTCTTGGCTGACAAGCCCCATTTGCTGCCTCAACCATTTGAGTTGGAGCTTTTGAATTTCAATTCCATCTAGTGTTATATGGCCAGATTCAGGATCATAAAATCTTTGCAATAGCGAGATAACTGTGGATTTCCCACTACCGCTTTCTCCCACAAGTGCAATAGTCTGAAAGATATTCAGAACAATAACTTGGTCAGTATGTTTTAAATGAAATGCTAGTTGACAAAAGGAAATGGAAGTTCAAATACAATCCTGTCATTAAACATTACCTTGCCAGAATGAATAGTCAAGTTGAGGTCTCTGAAAATCTGAATATCTGGCCTAGAAGGATACTTAAAGCTTACGTGACGAAGCTCAATTTCACCTTTTACATCATCCAATTTCATGCCAGACTCCTCACTTGGGTCTATCTTTGACTTCCTGTCTATTATCGAGAATATGGAACCAGCAGCGGTCTTGGCTTTGCTAGAATCAGGAGCAAAGGAGCTTGATTGAGAAATTCCAAGTGCTGCCATGATTAAGGCAAAGAAAACCTGCAGAGCATACATACAAAGTATTTTTTAAGATAATTTTGTGTGAGTGAAATTCACCATTCTGAAAGTTGCCAAATTTCTTCTAAGAAACTTTGATACACATGGGAAGAATATTTACCAGGAAAACGTCTGAGAATGTTGTTTTGCCATCCTCAACGAGTCGAGCTCCTGCATAGAAACTGGTTGCGTAGACAGAAAACAGCAAGAAGAAAGATAACCCAAATCCTATTCCACTGATCATGCCTTGCCTTATCCCTGTCCTCATAGGGCCTTCACATTTCCTTTTGTATAATTGCATCACCTTCTCTTCAGCACAGAAAGAAGCAACTGTTCTTATACTTCCAACTGCATCATTAGCAACCTGGCTTGCTTCCTCATACATCATCTGCAAAAATTTCAAATTCACATTACTTTTAACACAAATAATAAAATTAACTTGGAACAAAGAATTCTACAACATCATCAACTTCATGTAAAATCAAGAAGCGCTTTCTAGAAATATGTTTAGCATGCTGAAATCATAATTAGGAGAGGCATTAGTTTTACAGCATACCTTTGCATCTGCGCTGAATCCTTTCATGAACTTCACTTGAACAAATCCATTAATTCCAATTAGAGGAAGCAATACAAGGATAATTAAAGCCAACTGCCAGCTAGCAATAAAAGCAATGAGCAACCCAGCAACTGCTGCAGCAATATTTTCTACCATCTGACCAAGTGCATCCCCAACTAAGGCACGTACTGATGCTGCATCTGCTGATAGCCTTAGCGCCAATTGCACCACTTGAGTGCTCAGGCTCATCAAACCAACTAACCTCCATGTTAACCACCTTCTCAAAGCACAGTACTCTAATACGTTGGATTAATTTACATCCAGCCACAGCAAAGAAGTATGATCGTGCTGGAATCACTAGAAATGATGCCAGACCAAGGACCAAAACATATTAATGCCCAAAATTCTGAATCCTTTTTTAGTTCTTTAGGTGGTTCATAAAATGTCTTGATAACACCGGAAATTAGTACACCGAAAATTGGAAATATCACGCCGTTCATGATTGCAGCTATAGCTCCAATTATGAGCACTGGAATCTCAGGCTTGTTGAGGTAGGCCATGCGGCGGAGTGGAACCTCTGGAAGTTGTTCTGTAGGTAGGGAAGGGGTATCTGGTTCTTCCCGTGCAATGTCGGGTACATTAACTCCTGTAGGTAAACCAAATGACACAGAGAATGAGTGGCGGCTACTGTTTCCTACTCCAGATGATCCACGGCTTATGGATCGTTGGATTGACATTCTTTGACTTGACTGTCTAAATGATTCAACAGTAATTTCTGGTTTGTTTTGATCATCTACAGCTAGTTCTGATTCTTTATTTACTTCTTGCAAGCGTATAAGCTGAGAGTATGCTCCCTCAGGATCCTTGAGTAGTTCGGAGTGTGAGCCTGATCAAATGACATAAACATTATTCAGAACATAAGTCAACTAATAACAAAATCCATAATTATTTTTATTGGCAAAAGGTAATGCATGATAGTATCAGAAAGCAAGTCCTTTTCAATTTTATTTATTTATTTATTATTTTCAATTATGCAACTACTTAAAATCATTTGTGAATTTTGAAAAACAAAATGATGTTTGATGATGAAGGCTTCCACTTCCTCATCGAAAATTAAAAAATTCAAACACTTCAAATGAGATAACAATTTAGTACTAACTATAGCCGTAGGGTTTGATGAACACTTTGATATTGGTTCCACATGAGAATGAGCTAAAAGAATATGCATGGCTATAGTTGTTAGGTACCTTTTTCAACCATCTTTCCTCTATGAATGACGGCAATCATATCAGCATTCCTTATTGTGCTCAAACGATGGGCAACAATGACAGTTGTCCGGTTGACCATAATCCTGTCCAATGCCTCCTGCACTACCCTCTCAGACTCTGCATCCAGTGCACTTGTAGCTTCATCGAGAAGTAAGATTCGTGGATCTTTCAGAATTGCTCTTGCAATGGCAATCCTCTGCTTCTGTCCACCAGACAGCTGTGTTCCGTGCTCACCAACCATGGTATCTAGCCCCTGGAAGTGAAATTCAAAATATTGAAGTAAATTGACAATTTTTCTGACAATGAATATGAACAAAAGGTCCTACAGTGTAACTAAATTGATTGAAAATTAGAACCTGTGGCAATTTATCAATGAATTTAGCAGCATTGGCAAGTTCAGCAGCTGCTCTTATCTCTTCAGTAGTTGCACCATCCTTTCCATATGCAATATTCTCCTTAATGCTGGATGCAAATAACACAGGTTCCTGACTGACAAGACCAATTTTCCCCCTAATCCAATTAAGCTGAAACTCTTTGAGGTTAATGCCATCAATAAGAACTTCACCAGCATGAGGGTCATAGAATCTCTCTATCAAACTAATGACTGTAGACTTTCCACTTCCACTTTGTCCAACCAAAGCTGTAGTTGTACCACTTGGGATAGAAAGAGAGAATCCATTGAATATTTGCTCATCTGGTCTGCTCGGGTAACTGAAATAAACATCCCTTAACTCTACATCTCCATGAATGTCATCTAATGTCCTTCCCTTTGTGTCATAAGCATCTATGATCGGCTTCCTCTCTATAGTTTCAAACATCTTAAATGCTGCAGCTTGACCAGCAGCAAATGCACTCATGCAGGGAGATGCCTGTCCTAGAGACCTGAAACATCCATATGGAAGTAAAAAATGAGACAAGATGAATAATTAAGAAACTAAGATGTACAATTACTAATCAGTATGTTCAAATGTTTTGCTTTCTTTTTATGAAACAAAAGTAGACGGAACTTTCCATTTATAAGGTACAATGAGAATATATAAGTATTTTAGCATATGAAAGCTATTAGAAGAAAAACAAGAAAATAAATGAAGCTCACATGGAACCAGTAAACACAGCAATTATCACATTCAGCACTTCACCCCCAGTATATCCTCTGTCCAGTATCATCTTTGCACCAAACCATATAGCCAAAGAATAACTGCAGAAGATCACTAACATAACCGTGCCAAGACCAAAACCGGCAGCCAAGCCCTCATGAATGCCCGCTTTGTAAGCTTTTACAAGAAATTTGTTGTAATTAGTTATAGCTTGCTTCTCACCGGTGAATGATGCAACCTAGAGAGGGAACAAGTTCAAATCATGATTTGGATAAAACTAAAAGTAGAACCGAACACATTATATCAAGAGAGAATGTGTTATGACAACATGACATACTGTTCTAATTGAGCCAATTGTCTGTTCAACTACATTTGCTGCTTTCGCATAAGCATTTTGTCCATTGGACGCCAGCTTGGATATGATGATGGACATAACTGCACCAGATGCCACAAGAAGAGGAATAGAGGATAACAGGACAAGGGTTAGAAGCCACCCTTTGATAAATGCTATTACAAAGCCTCCGACGAAAGTTGAAATTAGTTGCACAAATTTCCCAACCTGCACAAACACACTTGTTAAACCCCAGGATCATCATGTGCACAAACATGTATAAAATTCAGGATCATGGCTTTTGATGTAACTGGAACCACTATAGTACCTTCTCACCCATTGCATCCTGTATGAGGACAGTGTCACCAGACATTCTGCCAACAACCTCTCCAGTGTTTGTTTCCTTATCAAAGAATGCAACATCTTGTCTCAGAATAGTCTTCAGATACAAATTTCTTATTCGCGCAGCCTGTCTTTCCCCGGTTACCATCCAACAAGCCACCTCTGACAAACAACAAACAGATTTCTCAACTCAACAACTGATACTAATGATCAGATTAACAGTAACAAATAAAATTTTGAAGTGATTGGAGTATGCAATGTACTTACGAAGGAATGCTGCCACGGCCGCCCCCACTGCCAAGTACATAAATTTTATACAGACCTACATGTTTTGGAGGAAACCAATTTATAACATCTTCATATCAAAATTTTAAGATGTCAGAAAAAGAAAGAACAGGGTTGCTAATACATCTTTCAGTCAAAAGGTTCAACCTTATTAACTAAAGCTTATGCAGAATATTTGTACCTTGGAAACTACATCAACCACGTGGTCATTCTGGTTGCCTCCAAAAGAATCGGTCAATTCCCCGAATAGCACAGTCATAAGGGGCATACATACCCCATTCCCAATGGAACCAATTGTGCCAAGGATCATCAGCAAAACATCAGTGGAATCTGCAAATGAGAATAGTTTTCGAAATGGAACAGTGTTAGTTTTCTCATCTTCCTTGCTCTTCTTTGAGTCTTCTTGATGACCATTCATGCTGGAGGTTTTCTCTGCTTCTCCATTGCTTTTTGATGTAGTGGCTTCATCTGTATATGTTTGGCCACCCAAGCCATTCTCCACTGCCATATTATCCAAGATACTAATGCAATTTTTAGCTACTTTGATCAGGATAAGCAGAATTTATATGGCCCCTGCAGCACACAATTAATGGCTGAAATCAGCAACTTATAAGCCAAGCTGGAAAGTTTGAATTAGTGGGACTTATAGAAATACTAGCTAATTAAGCATCCCTGACCAACAAAATGATGTCTATGAGCAGTTGAAAATATAACAGTACAACATCATAGTGGAAGGAGATGCAAAGGCCTGCTTCAATGATCTTTATTACTAATTCCCATGTTTCATGGACTGTCTCAAATGTTTCTATCACTTCTAAATGTACTAAATTTTTTAATGCTTTGGCAAAGTTTTCCATTCCTTTTAAGTATTATTTCTATTGTAACAAATCCTCCATTCCAAGGCCTATATGGGATGAATGGAGACAGGGTGTTTCCTTTCTTGCTTTAATATAGTAATATTATTTATAAAGTTTGCTATTCCTTTAGGTTCTTCCTTTCTTTAATATAACTTTTGGGTGGATTCGTATTGCAAAACATTCTTTTGATTGCACACCATGTGTTTGACAAAATGTGTCAATCACTTTTGCATTGGTTTAAATCAAGCTTCATTGTTTGTGCCTCTTGGTTTTGGTTTCGGTTTCCATTTGGTCATCTCATTTTTTTTCTCATGTGCATTTAAGCATACTAGGCCATCAACATCATTGGCGATTTAGTACATTAGAACCTTTCATCTTCAAAACCCAAATTACAACATTAGAATATTCAGTAATCTTCCTAAATAGGAATGTCTTATGAATTATGTTTTTTGCATTAATATATAGATATAACTATTTTTTTTTTTTTCAGCTTTTGTAAATGATAGAAAACCTATAGAAAATACTAATAAAAAATTTGTGCATCCATCACAAACCCAGGAAAAATAAATCTTTAAGAACAATCATACATTTGTCATTTGTACCAATTCTTTTATCTTTTAAGAAGACTATGTCCACCATAATATCAATTTTTTTTTTTTTTTTATAGAGTAGAATAGTAGATGATGTTGATGGAGGGTTAGGAAGAAGGATAAACACATGAGAGTATTTTATTTGTTCAAGGATGCAAGCTAACAACCACTACCATTTTGCCTTTTTTATAGTTTATTTTTTGGTAAAAAAAAAAATGTTCATCTCATAAAACTATTTGAAAATAAACTTTGATCATCATAATGCAAAACTTTCATATAATTACTAAACTTTATCATAAACAGATGCAAAGTTGATGTTATGATATCAATGTCTCAAAATTAGGAAATAATATCAAAAGTCAATTTTCCCCTTTTTTTTGTCACATAGTTTTGAAACTATACATATATAACAATCAATTACTAAATTAAATGGAAAAACAAAAAAAAACAAAAAAACTCCTGACCTAATGCACGTTATTTAAAGGTACAATAATTAGAGAGCCTTAAATTACTAATTAGAATTAAATAAAAGCAACTCTTAAAATTGTGGGCTGCCACCTAATACCAAATAAATAATGTATTTATGTTCAATTTTCATAACCATTCTTTTTTTAGCAAGAGTATTTATGCATAAATTGGTTGCTGACTATATAGAGTTCAAAATGATCTCCTAAAGTTCTTTTATTGTATATTTACTTTATTGTGGTCTTAAATTACATCTTAAAAAAATAAAGAACTACTAATTACTTTGTTAAAAAAAAAAACTAAAATAGCCCCAATAAAAAAATAAAGAAATATAAGATGTATATATAATCACGTAGGTTCAATATTAAAAAGTCAAATTAAATAAAAAAAACAAACCTAAACCAAACGGAATTGAGTCTCTAAAACGAGGATATCTAGGTAATGAAGTCGGTTAGGTCCAGGTCAACTTGGTGTTAACAAAAAAAGATAAAAGAAGAAGAAGAAGTTGGAAGTTTGGGTTGTTTTTTTTTTTTGTAATAACATTCAATGTACCTACTAGGTGAGTTGAAATCACCTCTACATGTTTGACTAAATGCTTGAGTTAAGACTTGGCTTAGATTTAATTTCTAGCTATGTATATTGGAAAGTTGGGTTAATGCTTAATTTGGTTGTTTTTTTAGTTTTTTGTTTAACCACTGTCAAATAAATCTAGGGTAACAACAACATAACCTCAAAATGATTTCCTAGGTAGATTTGTGAAATGACAACCTTAGAATAGGTGACTACTGCTTTCAGTTGCCATTCTACATAAGACAATTACTCAATTGATCTACCCCTACTTAATTGAGAGACTCTCCTTGATAGGTAATTAAATATTGCCAAATGATTTAATGTTTTATGCTAATTAATTTTGTTATATGACGTAGAGAAATCTACAAGTACTAGGAAGAGTACCAAGCTTTAACCAAGAAGCTCTCATTCCAAAGGTTTGACATTAAACATATAAATATTGTACATTTTGGAAAAATGTTGATGGATTTTAGGATGGTTGAATTGTGATGAGCTATATTTATTTATGTAGATTAAATAAGTTAAAATATTTCCAAAATATTTAATGTTTCATGCTAATTAATTTTGTTATATAATGTAGAGAAATCTGCAAGTATTAGGAAGAGATCCAAGCTCTAACTAAGAAGCTCTCATTCCAAAGGCTCGACATTCATATAAATATTGTACATTTTGGGAAAATCTTGATGGATTTTAGGAAGGTTGAATTGTGATGAAATTTATTTATCAATGTAGATTAAATAAGTTGTGAGAAGAAATAATGGAATATTTCATGATTTGTACAAAAATTATTTTTTAAATTAAACTTTTTTGACATTAAGAAGAATAGTTTGTTTTTTGTACATGATTTATACTATATCTTACTCACTATAAAATCAGTTGAATGGAAATTTTGTTTTGCCCATTGAGACAAAAGACCTCATTGTGTGTTATAAATAAAGTTTCTATACAATAGAAAAGCTTGCACAGGCAAGCTTGCCATCCATGCTACTACCATAACCCAAGAATTTATTTGGATGGAGGATACTCCAGACTGTCTAACACCCATTGTGGCTACAAATTTAAACCCATTTATTTGATTGATGAATTATAATTTTTTGTCAAAAAGTTGTTTGCCAGAAAAAAGCTTACATAAATTCAATGTAATTTTAAATAATATATATGTAATGTTTAAACTACAAATTCCATATTATAAGTTTTCAATTATACTCCATAAAAAATCATATCAAATTTTTTTTTCGCACAACGCGCGGGGTTTGCGACTAGTATCTATATCTATATATAAATTAAAGCAGAAGACATTGCCATATCTTTGCCATGTGGCATGTCTGGCAATGCTTTTTACTTGACACGTAGCATCTTAGGTGGCACATGAATTAAATAAACTAAACTAAATACCCACTACCCCATAATAAAAACTACACCATTAATAAATTAAATACCCACTACCCAATTAAATACTCCAATTAAATGCTCATATTTAATAAATTAAATGGTCTTATTAATTAATTCATAAATTAAAACAGAAGACATTGTCATATCTTTGCCATGTGGCATGTCTGGCAATGTTTTTTACTTTGACACGTACCATCTTAGGTGGCACATGAATTAAATAAACTAAACTAAATACCCACTACCCCATAATAAAAACTACACCATTAATAAATTAAATGCCCACTACCCAATTAAATGCTCATATTTAATAAATTAAATGGTCTTATTAATTAATTCAGATATAAATAAATATATTTCAACCAAATCTGTTAAACACAATATATGTTATTTCAAATATGCATTTAAATTTCAACTTGGACATTCGTCCTAGCGGTCATTCCACTCCCCAAAAAGTCCAACCCCTTTGTGAGTGCTTGGGTTCTATCCCTAGGTTTGTATCAATTTATATTGTATTTTATTTTTGTTTGCATGTTTTATTTTTGTTTGCGTCTAATTTACTTACTATTGTATATATATAAATTAAAGCAGAAGACATTGCCATATCTTTGCCATGTGGCATGTCTGGCAATGCCTTTTGCTTGACACCTAACATCTTAGGTAGCATATGAATTAAATAAATTAAACTAAATATCCACTACCCCATAATAAAAACTACACTATTAATAAATTAAATACCCACTACCCAATTAAATACTCCAATTAAATGCTGATATTTAATAAATTAAATGGTCTTATTAATTAATTCAGATATAAATAAATATATTTCAGCCAAATCTGTTAAACACAATATATGTTATTTCAAATATGTATTTAAATTTCAACTTGGACATTCGCCATAATGGTCATTCTACTTCCCAAAAAGTCCAACCCCTTTGTGAGTGCTTGGGTTTCATCCCTAGGTTTGTATTAATTTATATTGTATTTTATTTTTGTTTGCATGTTTTATTTTTGTTTGCGTCTAATTTACTTACTATTGTATATATATAAATTAAAGCAGAAGACATTGCCATATCTTTGCCATGTGGCATGTCTGGCAATGCCTTTTGCTTGACACCTAACATCTTAGGTAGCATATGAATTAAATAAATTAAACTAAATATCCACTACCCCATAATAAAAACTACACCATTAATAAATTAAATACCCACTACCCAATTAAATACTCCAATTAAATGCTGATATTTAATAAATTAAATGGTCTTATTAATTAATTCAGATATAAATAAATATATTTCAGCCAAATCTGTTAAACACAATATATGTTATTTCAAATATGTATTTAAATTTCAACTTGGACATTCGCCATAATGGTCATTCTACTTCCCAAAAAGTCCAACCCCTTTGTGAGTGCTTGGGTTTCATCCCTAGGTTTGTATTAATTTATATTGTATTTTATTTTTGTTTGCATGTTTTATTTTTGTTTGCGTCTAATTTACTTACTATTGTATATATATAAATTAAAGTAGAAGACATTGTCATATCTTTGCCATGTGGCATGTTTGGCAATGCCTTTTGCTTGACACCTAGCATTTTAGGTAGCACATGAATTAAATAAACTAAATTAAATATCCACTACCCCATAATAAAAACTACACCATTAATAAATTAAATACCCACTACCCAATTAAATACTCCAATTAAATGCTCATATTTAATAAATTAAATAGTCTTATTAATTAATTTAGATATAAATAAATATATTTCAGCCAAATCTGTTAAACACAATATATGTTATTTCAAATATGCATTTAAATTTCAACTTGGGCATTCGCCCTAATGGTCATTCTACTCCCCAAAAAGTTCAACCCCTTTGTGAGTGCTTAGGTTCCATCCCTAGGTTTGTATCAATTTATATTGTATTTTATTTTTGTTTGCATATTTTATTTTTGTTTGCGTCTAATTCACTTACTATTGTATAATTATTTTCTAATATTTAATATTTAAGTGGAAATAAGAGCTTAGGTAAGATAAAGTTTACCTGAGTTTGTATCAATTTATATTATATTTTCTTTTTGTTTGCATATTTTATTTTTGTTTGCGTCTAATTTACTTACTATTGTATATATAATTATTTTCTAATATTTAATATTTAAGTGGAAATAAGAGCTTAATAAAAACTACACCATTAATAAATTAAATACCCACTACCCAATTAAATACTCCAATTAAATGCTCATATTTAATAAATTAAATGGTCTTATTAATTAATTCAGATATAAATAAATATATTTCAGCTAAATCTGTTAAACACAATATATGTTATTTCAAATATGCATTTAAATTTCAACTTGGGCATTCGTCCTAGTATATAAACTAAAAGCTGAAGCTGAGAGAAAATTTTTAGGCTTCTCCAAATACCGTCACGTCAGATTTGCTACTCTTACACACTTCCACCTTTCCCTTCCCTCTATGTAATTCTCTCTCACACTTTTATTCAAAAATAAATTCTCTCTCTCATGGCTGCTCCTCTACCTCACCTCTTCATCTACTTCTCACCTCTTGAACTCTTTGACCTCTTCATTTCCTCAATTAATTACCTCACCTTTTCATCTACCTCTCTCTCACCCTCACCTCTTGAACTTCTTGACCTCTTCATCTCCCTAATTAATTGCACCCCCAATTTCCTATTTAAATTCTAGGCTAAGATTTTTTTTTAGCCTTTATGTGGTCCATATAGTTCAATTGTTGTTTGAGTTTCAAAGGTGCGTTCTTTCCCCTTTGGTTTCTGATTGGCTTTGCCAGGTTTCATGCTTTTATTTATTTATTTGGTTTTTCTATTCTGCTTAATATTTTTATTTTTTGGTTTTTTGTGTTCTTTGTTCCGTTGGTTTTATAATTTTGTAGTTCCTAAACTTTTCTCAAGCAATGTTCTAATTGTTGTCTTGACTTCATTCATTTTTCTGTTTATATTGATGTTGTACAACATTAGATTAATTAGATTAGATATATTTCCCGTGCATCGCACGGGATTGCGACTAGTATAAACTAAAAGCTGGAGCTGAGAGAAAATTTTTTATCTTCTCCAAAGCTTGCCACATCAGATTTACTTCTCTCACACATCTCTCCCTCTCACACGCCTCCTCTCTCACACGTCTCCCCCCAATTAATTTGATAATAAAACTGCTCTGGCTCTCTCTCTTCCTCCTCAACCGTTTTGTCTCCCCATTGTCCTCACCTCTTCATCTCTCATACCCATTAAATCAAATGATCTCCCTAATTTATTTCAATCTAATTCACTGTTACCCTTCCTATGACTCTCACTCTCCCATTTTTTGACTCTTCAGCTTTCAACTTTTCAGATGCTTCTCACTATACCATCGAAAAAAATTATAAAACCCCCAATTTCATTGCAAGTTGTTCAGGGGGTTTAATTGACCGCTGCCAAGATGCAACAAAGAGAGATGGAAAGACGGGATGGGAAGAGAGAGAGCAAAAGAGAGGAGAGAGAGAAGGTCTAATCGTTGATGCCATAGGTAATTTCCTTAGATTTACTTCTCTCACACATCTCTCCCTCTCACACGCCTCCTCTCTCACACGTCTCCCCCCAATTAATTTGATAATAAAACTGCTCTGGCTCTCTCTCTTCCTCCTCAACCGTTTTGTCTCCCCATTGTCCTCACCTCTTCATCTCTCATACCCATTAAATCAAATGATCTCCCTAATTTATTTCAATCTAATTCACTGTTACCCTTCCTATGACTCTCACTCTCCCATTTTTTGACTCTTTAGCTTTCAACTTTTCAGATGCTTCTCACTATACCACCGAAAAAAATTATAAAACCCCTAATTTCATTGCAAGTTGTTCAGGGGGTTTAATTGACCGCTGCCAAGATGCAACAGAGAGAGATGGAAAGACGGGATGGGAAGAGAGAGAGCAAAAGAGAGGAGAGAGAGAAGGTCTAATCGTTGATGCCATAGGTAATTTCCTCACCATCTCACTCTCACTCTCTGTCTTGCACTCTTTATATTTGTGGAAATTTCTCTATGTGGCTCTGTTTTTAGGAAGTGAGGGTTTGAGATATAAGTTTCTATATAATAAATAACTTTGAATTTTTAATTTATTTTTGGAGTGTGGAAAAGAATGAGCATAGAAAAGGTGCTTGGTGGCAGATGTTGCTGAATATTCCAGCTTTTCATGTGTAGTCTTAATTGTTATCGCCAAAGCTTTGCAATTGCAGGTAACCTTGGTGGAGTTTCTGCAAAGGCACAGGTATGTTATAATTTTTTTTAGCGTTTTTTTTTTTTCCTCTTTGATATACAAGGAATTATATTCTAACTTTGGGTGTGGGTTTCATATTTAAACAGTGTGCTTTGCTGCCCTTGCCCCTTGGCCTTTTGCTTGCTGCAGTTCTTCTTAATTGTGGGGTGTGGGGGCATTAGATATTGTATTTATTTTTTAACGGGTCGTATACTAAAAAAGAATTGCCTGCAGAACCTTAATTTTTGTAGGTATTTGTTTATTTATTTTTATTTCATTTCAGTATGCTCTGTTCTTCATTCCTTCAGGTTAGCTGTGCAGCAGAAGTAGTGGAGGCCTTTTTTTGTTCAGTACTAAGGTCGTAAGGTTGAGTATGGTGGGGTCTAAGATATGGTCTAGGTTTCTAAGATATTTCTAGGGAAGACTTTTTATAGTCACCGAATGGACTATGTTATCTACGGATTTGCCCTTAATTCAGTACTTAAACCATCTATAGTTAGTGAAGGTTGATAGATTATGGAAAATCTCTTCAAGATAGTGGACGCTGCCTTTTGGTTAATCTGGGTTAGAATTCTGTGATGACCCGAGTACATGGGGATAATGCATAGAGTGTAGAAGAGTTACCTGGGATTGCAGCAGTATCCTAATCTTTGTATAGGATTATAGGACTCTTTGGATAGGAATATTCAATTTGCATATATTTTAGTTACGTGTAGTTGCTGTTTAAGAGTTGTGCTGCATAGGAATTGTTTATTGGATAGGAGTCTTAGGATAATTTGGGTTGTATTTAAGCCGTAGAGATCATAAAATAAAGCATGGGAAAATTAAACCCAATTCTATTCTTTGTTATTTAATTTGCAAACCCAAGTTCATTACATATTCCTAAAACATATTCACCCATGTCTATAAATATGTATTGCCACTAAAAATTTGATATAGGAATTTGCCAGTAAATACATGTGAATTCTTAAAAACACATTCACCCATGTCTAAACATATTCATGTGTGGCAATACGTATTTAGTGGCAAATTTTTTAACATAGAATCTTGGACTTGCATAAATGATGAATACGTGTTAGAGGATTTGGAAATTGGCTCTCTATAAAAATTAGGTTGGTTTCTTTATTTGATTTATATTTTGTAATTTTCTCCGATATATCTAAATGATATACTTTTAAGTGCTTGCTTCTTTGGTTGAATACCAAGAAAGTGATGGTGTGCTTGAATATATAGAATCTTTTGTACTACTAAAATTTGCATTCAAGTGAATATGTTCATGTGATTTTGTTTTTAGTTTGTAGAGTTAATGGGTGATAGAGTGTATTGACATAAATATATAAGGGGTTTGGAACTACTATTTTACACAGTTAGGAGTCTTCCTATATGACTTGACTCTATTTTAGTTGGGGGATATTTCAAATATATGATAGCTCATTTCATGGGAGTGATTTATATTTGGGAACCATATTTGCAAAATTTGAAAGAGATAGAGGTCAATAAAATAATTGGTTGAAAATAAAAAATTTGGAATTTTTTTTTGCCACCTAACATTGTGGTTGTTTGATTACTATATTACAAGATAGAATAATATCTTGAGTTATAGCTGTTTGAGAGAGGCAGTTGGTAAGTCCTGTATTGAAATGTGTCGGTTTTGGGGTTGAAGACAACAGTAAAATAGAGGGTTGCACCTTGAAGTTGTTTGTTTTTGATAATTTAATAGTTGGGAGAAGGGAGATCAGAAGTTTTTTAGTTATTGATGTTTGAGAGAGACAGGGTGCCTAAAAACATAACCATGCTCAAACCCACCAAGAGGTTGGTTCGTCTACATAAAACATGGTTGAGTTATAGCTGTTTGAGGGAGGCAGTGTGCCTAAATATGCTTATTTTGAAAGAACTTCATTTTGCTATGATTGATTGAGTTTATATAATAATTAAAACATATAAATAATACCATTATATATATGTGTGTGTGTGTGTGTGTGTGTATTAATTATTATGCACAATGGAGTTTTGTGCATAATTCCATCTTATATATGTATGAATTATTATACCTTAATAAAAAAAAATTTCCGTGCATCACACGGATATGCAACTAGTATATATGAAACCAGAAGACATTGCCAATTATCTACCATGTGGCATATATGGCAATGTCTCCAGATCAATATGTGTCATCCTACTTGGACAAACAACACCACGTGCCAGAATTTTATTGGTAAAGCATATGTGGAATATTAAGCCATATGTCATCAATTTATTTGTACATGTCAAATCTTTGCCACGTGTCAATAATAAATTTAAATTAATAAAGTTATGATCTTAAATGTATAAATAAAGGGCAAAACGTAGATACAGTACCTTACCTTCTGTGCATTAGGTCCCCTCACTCAAATTTTGACACTTGGCTACTTAACTTTTTAAGTTAAACGGCGTTAGTGATTTTTTTTTCTCTCTCATCTGTACTCGGTCACTCACTCAACTTCTCTCTCTTTCTCATCTAAGCATCTCTCTCATCTCTCATTCACAGTATTCTCTCATCAAACCACCACCATCATTCTTATCAAACCACCACCACCCCAAAAACAACAACAACCAAAATCTAAGAAACAAAAAACCAACCAAAATCTAAGAAATCCATTTATGGTGGTGGTGTTGTTGTTGCAATTGGTGCTGTCTAAATAGCTCCTTCTGGCGACAGAGCTCCTGGATTTTTTGTGGTGAGAGTTCGAGTGCTGAGTCAGCACGAATGTCGGACTCGAAGCGGGTCAGTATTCTGGCACTAGTCGATCCGATTTGTACCTTACGCCACTCGCGTCGCAAAGCATTTTCGAACCCATTGGACCCGTCCGCCACTGCGGTGTCTTCTCCGACGAGCAGTGCGTGCGCCTTCTTATCTTTCCCTCCGCCTCCGGAGAGCCACGATCTCCGCCGGTCTTGCTCTTTGGTTTGGATTTTCCGATCTCCAACGAGGATGTCGAGGCAGTTGTTGGTGCTTTGGAGCATTTGGTGCGAGCTCTACCTCCGGATAACTCCAACTCAGCCACATCGTCGCTCTACACCAAAACCATAATCAAATCCATTTCGGATCTTTCCCTTCATGGGTCTTTGCCGTTACGTTGGATTTCTTAGATTTTGGGTTGGTTTTCTATTTCTTAGATTTTGGTTGTTGTTGTTAGGGGTGGTGGTGGTGGTGGTTTGATGAGACTGTGATGAGAGATCAGAGAGAAAAGCTCAGATGAGAAAGAGAGAGAAGTTGAGTGAGAGGGCGAGTACAAATGAGAGAGAAAAAAAATACTAACGCCGTTTAGTGTAAAATGTTAAATAGCCACGTGTCAGAATTTGAGTGAGGAAACCTAACGCACAGAAGGTAAGGTACTGTATCTAAGTTTTGCCCATAAATAAATGCTCTTTAAAAAAAATTTGAGCAAAAAAAATAATTTTTTCACGTGTCAATAATAAATTTAAATGCATAAAGTTATGCTCTTAAATGTACAAATAAATGCTCTCTAAAAAAAATTGAGCAAAAAAATAATAATTTTTAATAACTTTTTTACGGGTTACACTGTTATATACAGGTGAAGTCTCCCAAAACGACGTCGTTTTGGGAGTTTCACATTAATATTTGCTCTCACACGTTCTCCATTCTCTCTCTCTCTGTTTCACGCACGACTTCTCACCCCCCTCTCCCCCTCTTTTCTCTCTCTCCCTCACCCCCTCATCTTCAGCCGTTAGGACACGCCTCCTCATGCCCCTCTTCCCCTCTTTTCTCTCTCTCCCTCGCCCCCCTATCTTCAGCCGTTAGGATTCCCACTTTGTTCAGCCGTTATGATTTCTACTTTCTGTTCCTGGCGTTTCCTCTTTCCAAAATTGACAACCTTCTCTCTCCCATCGATCTTTATTTAAGCTTCTCAACCAAGAAGATTTATATGCTCAACCACACCGAGGTAAGGTGAGTTTTCCCTCATTTTTTTTTTTTCCCGATTTTGTTTGTTTTATTTTCAGGATTTGTGATTGTTTGTGGCTAATTTTCCTTCCATAGGTGCGTTTGGGTGTATGATTTTCAATTTTATAAGATCAACCTCAAGCCGAACGGTGGCTATTGTTGGCCTATCAAGGTAAAAAAAAATCCTCTGTTTCCTCTGTGATTAAAAAAAATAAAAAACAGAGAGTATAAATCTTCGGCATATCAATTGATTTCATTTTCTGATATCTTCGGCCTAATATTATTGTTTTCCTTGCTGTTACAATACAAATATGACCTAATAATATTATTTTTCTTTGATTTCTATATTCCCCTCGAAGTGTTTGAAGAAAAGCTTGAACCGAATCCTCTGTTTCCTTTGTTTTGTTTTATTTGGTTTATGATGTCCCCCAAAGTGTTTGAATAAATGTTAGCATAAGTTTTTAGAAATGGTAGATTATACTTTAGTGAAAATACATAATATTTTATATTTTAAACCACTCTATGTCATTTGTAATATTTTATACGCATCACATATTTAAGTGTCTAGTCATAATCTTGATCATTGTGCCCACTTTTTCCCAACTAAAAGCTGCTGCTCAAATCTGCATATTTAGGAGCTTTCTTGGGTTGAATAGAGTTGAGAAGAAAAAGAAGTACAATTACGTTTGTTCTTTAATGCTAAAAATATGACTCTTTTTTTTCTTAACCCATATTTGATTTTCCTCCAAATTGTAACTTTTTTTTATCAATTTAATTTAATGCGTGTTCATGCTATAATTTTCGTTTTTGGCATTCGTTGGGAAACTGGAAATAGCGCAAAATGTTATTAGGTAATATTTGTATTGTAACAGCAAGTATTGAGATTTATGAGATTGTGCATTTTAAATTTTCAAAGTGAAAGAGAAACCCACAAAATTTGTGGTTTTAGATGTTATTGAATAAGCTAACATTGTTGTTGACTAATGTATAGACAAGTTAGCTTTAAAGGCTCATGAGCTGGTGGGAAAATTTTTATTCTTTCAGATTTAATAAACACTGTGTGTTTGGGGACTAGAAACCAAAACTGTAAGTATTTGGGGGTTTTTATTTGATAAAATCAAAGAACGGTTTTATAGGCATCACCTCAATTACAAGGTAAGAATACTCTGCTTGAACTATTTAGTCTGCCACCCATTTGATAAAATGTCACTGTGAAGAAATTGTTGTAATACATCTGTTTTTGTTTCTGGTCTTGGGTTATGTTTACAATTCAATTCTACATCATTTGTTTACTGATTGAAAATGTGGCGGTCTTGGATGATGATGCAAGTGGTATACTTGATGGCTAGGAAAAGCTGAATGATGTGTTTAAGTACAACTTATTGGTCAGTGTATATTACAACTATGTTTCATTTGTTTTGATGAATGCTTACTCATGTGTCACAGATGTGTACCTATGAGTCTTTGCTTTCCAAGTTGATTATTACAATTGATTAAAAGAAATGACAATGTCTGTTCTATTCTAATCTTGAACTTATTTCACTGTTTAGAAACTATGAGATTTAATCTTGATCCTTTCAATGAATACAATGATGCTGACCTTTGGGAGTCATTAGAGAGGGCACATTTGAAGGATGTTATCAGTAGGGATTCTTTTGGGCTAAATGCTGAAGTAAATGCTCAATCTTTTTCAATAGATTAATTGAATTTACGAGTGCAATGTTGTCTCATAAGTTCTCCATTCAGGATGATTTGGTTGTTAATGAGGGTTTTGATCCTTTGTTTGGTGTTGCGCTTTGTTTTGTTTGTTTGAATCTTTTACATCTTTTTCAGGTGAGGTTTCAGTTTTATTAAGCTTAAGGATTGTTGTGTTTAGCACTTGCTTTTGATGTTAAGAAAAGTTCAAATGGCAAATAATGCCAGTCTTTTTCCCATGCTCTTTTTTATTTTTTGTAACCAAATAGTGCTTTTGATTTATTTTAGGACCTGGATAGTACTATGATTATTGGTTAAAGATTGTTATGTAAACTTTGATATCTATAAGGTGTTAGGAAAAAATGCCTTCAAGCTTAAAGTTTACTTTTTGCTTCTCATATATTATCTTTTTTTAATTAGACATCAAAATATTATTGAACATAAAATTTGGTTGAAGTTGTAACAAGTTATACCTTTTTTGTTTAGGTATCTCACCAGGTTTGTTGAACTAGGAGGAGCACTGGTGTCACTCCCTTTTTTCTCACACAACTTTTTGTCCCCATCTAATTCTTACTATAATTGTACCTTTCAATTTTTTGGTATCACATTCTACCAATTGACAGTGTGAACAATAAGTGGTATTCAACTATAGAATAAAAGTTGAAGCTACAACAATAAGTTTATATGTGAAGAAAAGTTGAATTTATTTTTATTTATTTATTAATTAGTATTTTTTTTTTTAGATTTTTATTTATTTATCTGTTGATAATATTATTGTTTAAAATTGAACTATGCGTTTAGTTGTATTGATAATGAGAAACCGATACAATATCCTTTGTAATGATAATGTAATCCCATTCAAGGCGCCACTTTTAGTTGTGTACTATATTTCATTCTTAAATTACTCATGAGTACACACAAAACGTTATTTATTTTTAATTTTAGTTCATTGAAAGCTACTGTTAAAAAAAAAAAATCAAAGAGAGTTTTGACAACTTGCCCCATGGGAAGTCAAGGACCTCAATGAAAGGTTTAAATCATAACCTTTGGTTATAATTTGTGGCCATTTTGCTAATGTGTTTTGTTTTTATTTTGTTCACTACTGCCACTCTTCAGAATTCAAGTGATCATTTCACTTTAATCTTTATGGAAGCCAAAGTTTTTCACTTTTTTAAGATTGTGGGTGTTGGGTACAAAGCTGGAGCTAACAGACGTCTCTAATTTCTCAAATTGTGATACAACCTTGAGGTTGAACTGATTGTTCCTCAAGTTGTTTTTGTTTTTTGTCTTAAAAACAATGTAGTTTGTTGCATTGGAATCGATAAGCAAAGAGTGCACCGGTTTGTTGTTACTGTTAAGCCGCTTGAAGTGAACAAACGGCAAATGGTATAATGTATGTTGACAAAGTTATCAAAGAGCAAGAGAAATCAAATGATTGCAAAGAGGATAAATGTTGATAGAGAATGCTTTATATCAACTCTCGGTTGGACATACATGTTGCTTCATTTTGAAAAGATGGGTTTGGCAATTTTTACAACTAATACTCTTTACAACCATAATTTTAGGGCCCATTTGCCAAGTTATAAGTATTTATTTCATCTATTAAGCTTATATTATTTTTTATTGGAAGTAAATTTATTAAAAAAATGATATGTTTAAAGCAATCTCCCAAATTAAATAAAAAAAAAAAACGTGTTCAAAAAAATAAAAGTAATCCAATATTTATTTAGATCTCATTTTCAATTGTTTTCCGTGCATTGCACGGGTTTGCGACTAGTTTTAATGTAACTTGAGGCACCAGAGTTGTGTAACAGATATGCAAGGCAAAAACGCAATGACAAAGAGCTCGAGCAGTCCATTTTAATCAAGGCCACTGAAATATCATGGGAGACCAATTCTGCAAAAGCCGTACCAAAAGACATAAATTTAGCCCTGAAACTAGGAGAAAAGGTAGCCATTTGTGGAGAGGTTGGCTCTAATAAAATAAAACCTTTTAGTTGCTGTTCTGGGAAAAGTTACAAACATTAAAGGCATAGTGAGTAATCATTTCATTCATAGCACATATCTTAAATAAAATGCAAATTGCCGCTTTTATTGCATCATTTCATTGTTGCATTTTAGAGTAGTTGATGTTGTTCTAATGTACAGTAGTTTTTCGTCAGTTAAGTGTTATACCTTTGTGAGGTAGGCAAACCAATTGTTATGGAATTTGAAATTGGATGCTCAATGTTCTCATCCTACACTACATTTCACTTAATATTGTTCCTTATGGTTGTGCTGTGCCAATTGGTTTTATTTTGGATTAAAATTTTCTTATTATTCTTTTATCAAAAGTGTGAAAACTGGGGAAAGCTAATAATCTTACATTACCAATAAGAGGCCAGGATTAAATAGGTTGGCCAGTTCAAGGTGAGACCAGGCATAATACTTTCGCAAAAGCCATATGAATAGAAGAAAAAGTTGGAGATATTAGGCTTAAAATTGAATAGCAAATAGTTTGCCCAGTTATGTATTTGTGTTGCAATTTATTTAGGGTAGCTTACTAACTATGTTGGATAATGAATGATAAACAAATAAAGATCTTGATTTTTGTTGATCAATTTTCTTTAAGCATTTTTTTATTCAATAGAAATGCAGAGGGGGCAATGCAACTAAAATGCTGATGTGATGCTAATAAATCGATTAAGCATTTTTCTCACTACACAAGCTCTTCATGGTGGAATTTTCTCTCACAAAGCATGCTCATAGGATGAACAATTGAACATATATTTGAAATTTTAATTTAGACTTTAAGCTTAAAAGGGACAACTTTATAATTTTCTTCTGTATCTTATAATTTTCTACTATCATAATGCTCTGACCAGAAGCATGTGCTGGATTTATTAAGGTTTTAAAGTATGCAAACAATAAGAGTGTGGGTATATAAGGAAAACTTGAACCGTATGATCCACTAATTCTGTTTGAAGTACACCCTTTAGCCCTCCTGTCCCACTTTTTTTTTTTATTTTTTTTTTTTTTTTTTCAAACTAAAACTCAATTATTTACCAAGTTCTCTATTGTTATATATGCTGATAGTTGTTACTTTGGTGTTGTTCTCATCTTTGTGATAATAGTGGCTGAAATGAGCCAACATGAGCGTCTATGAGATTAAGCTGTGTTTCAAAGGCTAGATGGAAATCCTAGAATAAACATCTCCTGACCTCACTGACTCTATCTATTTGTATTTATTTATTTTTTATTTACGTCCTAGAATACGCCTTTCCATTGAACAAATTTGGTTGTGTCAGACACATTTAATTTGAAGCTTATTGGGCAATGTTTTGCTTCTTCCCCAATCCCCACCTTCAAAATTGTTTGATTGCACAACATTATCATGGCCTCATTATTGGTCATTTTTTCAATTTGCTTGAATTTCTCATATGTTATAATATTTGATATATTTGATGCAAGCTTTATAGAGGTTTACTATTTCTTTCTTCAAGTACTGTAATTTGTGATGAAACTCTTGGCTTTGAGGGGGAGGTATTTACATCGAGGATTTGCTTTTTTCAAGTACTGCAATTTGTGAGATCATATTAACTACAATTTCATTTTCTAACTTCTACATTTAAACAAGATGCATTTGATATTTAGACCTTTTTTTCCCCTTAAAATCTATTCAATGATTTAATTATGACTAAGACAAAGTTATGAAGGGTACAATTTTTTCTTAATGTTAATAAAAGTTTTTGACATTTGAAATAATGGTTAACTTTTTCAATTTTTCATAGCCATTGTTATATAAGCATATGAATCATTTTACACCAAATATTTTATGGCTTTTCATGTTTGAGATACTCATAATTAAATTAAATCTTTATGTAAAGTTTTCCCGTGCATCGCACTGGTTTACGACTAGTCAACTTAATTAACAAAGTTCATATGCTGACCTACTAGAACTAAAATATTTTTCTACTTCATAGATAATTCTTCACTCCACTTTCAGTAATCAACTTAATTTCAAGAATGAATTCAACAACAAAATACTTTCTTTTTAATTTCAAGAATGAATTCAACAAAAACTTAATTTCAAGAATGAATTCAACTTTCTTTTTTAATTTCAACTTCCAAGCATGCACAATACTCGTTGGTACATAAGACACTTAGTCTACTTTCATATAGAAAACAAAACCCCCATCTATATATGTTCACAAAGATAAAGGCAGCTGAAACAACTACATATATAAGAGTTGGGTTAAAATGTAAATCATATTCTAGGCTCTTTTTTATGTGAACTATATTTAACCGGATAATTATATAATACTTTCGAAGTACATTAATATCATATTCATATAAATATCTATTCCTCAATAACAATAGAACCTCTTTATCTTTGTTGTAACTCGACCAACCTTCCTATCCCGGTTTGGGATATGTGGAGGTTAGATGTACTTAAAACTTTTCCTTAATGAAATATCTATCTTATTTATCAAAAAATAGTGAATAATATTGAATCTGATTTGAATTGCGAGTTTGCAATCCCTCATGTTTTATTTGGTAGATGCGAAAAATTGGGGAAAGAATAGAGTCTTTATATATATATTTTTTTTCTTTAACTAGCGTATGGTATTTTAAATGCGTTTTTGGAAGAATTGATTTAAAGTTCTGTTTATTGCGTCTTTGCCTATTCATTTGGACCCTTTTAGTTTGGTTATGCTTGTTCTAAAGAGTTCTATGCTTCCCTATAATAGTTTTGATGTAGTGAGTGAGACTGGTCCTTTTTTCTGTATATAGTTTAATTTCTTTGTTATGTTGACATGTGTGAAACAGATGGGTTTTAGTAATGTGGCAACCAGATCGAAGACAAGTTCTGGCAAGTGGCCTGTGCCGACAACATTGGGTGGTGATGGTGCTAAGGCATGTAAGGGCAATTGGAGAAGGCTAAGGTGAAAGTATGGATATGTGGAATCTCTGGTTAGCGAGGTTGCACTTAAGCACTTAAGCGCGTGTGGTCTGGGTGTCAAGTATGGACGAAAGAGTGATATTAAAAACACATATAAACATTAGGGTACAAAATCAAAATTTTAAAATTAACTTAAAAAAATTAAAATCTATCTATACTATAATATAAAACTAAAACTTTTTTGACTTTTTGTTGACTTCATGATATATTGACAAATCAGATTTTGAACCTCAAAATTTTACACATCATTATTATTATTTTTATTAATTTTTAAAGCTTACTTTCTGTTTATTTTGTTCCCGATTCTCTTTCTTGGTATTCAAGGAGCCTTCTGCCTCCACTTCTCTCTTACTCTCTCACGCTCAAAGCCCTCTCCTACTCTCTCATTCTTTCTCTATTACTCCATACTGGTCGCTCTCTGGCATCATCGTTCTATTATAGAAGAAAACAATTGAGGGTTTAAGTAAAGAAATAATATTGGAGAGAGGTTATTCAACGACAACAACAACAGACAGTGTCGTACACGGTGGAGTAGTTGGTGGCTGTGAACCCCTACAATCCTGACATCATTCCTTAACTCTCTAATTATCGTTGTTCCCCCATCTGGGATTCGAATCAACAGACCCACACCTGCCGCTGTAGTCTCCTCAAGCCGCAGGCTTGTCCTCCTAAAGCAGCTGGTGGGCATATAGTCAATTAAAGTCAAAGACACTACTCATTAAAATTCTTATCCAGACATGTCTTGGACTAATCACCATTGCTATTTCCTGTGAACTTCACTTTTTGTGTTTTTTTTTTTTCTCGTTGAATCCCATGAACTTCTTTTTGCACCTAATAGGCACATTAGAATGTCTAACAATGAATTGCTATGAACTAGAATTAATAATCGAATGTTTTATAGTCAATTAAAGTCATATCATAAAACTTTGTGCATGTGTTATGTCCTCTCCCAAACTGTTTGAAAAAATGCCTAAACCAAACTTCTCATCACCAAAGACTTGGGCTTAGACATGGGAAAGCCAAATTTTTATTTTTATTTTTCCAATTTTTGTTTGGGTTCTGAATTGTTGGTCCAGTTCCAGTTCACTCAGCAAAAGGGAAGGAACTTTTTTTGAACATCGTGTTGCAGAATGAGTAGGATTTGTAAGGTATAAAATCTATTTTTCTTAGCGGCTAAATTATTGATTTTGCGTGAGTTATTGAATTGATATTAGCTACTGTATTTATATTATAGATGTGTGTATGAAGAATAAATATTCTTTATCTTTGTCTAGGTGTGTTTGTCACCTTTGATTTAGCATACATAGCCATTGGCTCTGCCGTTTAATTTGTTAGTTTGTGATGGGCCATATATGTTTTGGAAGTGCCAAACTGAAAAACCAATCCTAAGAAGAGTGTTATCAAGGATATTAATCTAGATGATATATATTAGCTACTACTTTGGAGATTCACTCACAATTTGTAGCATCATTATTTCATTGGAAGTCTTTGGATAAGCTACTAATGTGGTTCAATTTATACTTTGTTGGTTAAAGTTATCTATTGTTCACAGCCAACATTTTATTGCTTTACATGCTTACCAATTTTTCTTTTTGATGCAAATAGTGAAAATCAAACTTCTATAGAACCGAAGTTTAAATGTTTAAGGTTGAGACAAATATATTAACTTATATCTTTATGAAAAATTTTCCCGTGCATCGCACGGGTTTGCGACTAATTATGATTATTATTAAAAGATATTATATTGTGTTTATATAGAATATATTTTAGTATTAGACATTAATTATGATTGTGTTTTATATATGGAATAATATATTCTTATATTAAAGAAAATATGATGTGTCAAAATTCTAATGGAATGTTTAATAATAGAATAAAATTTAAATTCAAAGATCGATAAAGAAACTTTACGAATCGGATTTAGGATAGATCCTACTTTTTGGTTTAAAAAAATAACTAAGAAAGTATTTATCATAGGATAATAAAAATTTAATATAATGTAATTGTTCTTTTGGCATAAGTTGAATATAGTCCAATTTTTATAAAACACGATTCATGTTTATATTTACCATATGAATTATGTTTCCATCCAAAAATAAAATAAATGATACTTAAAATAAGAAGAAGGACAAATAAATACATGGACACATGATTATATGATCAAACAAAAATAATGTTGACAACTCATTTCAAGCTCACAGGGTTTCATTATAACAAATCTATCCATCTTTCTCCATTGCCAGCAACAAAATTAAATGAAATACATAAGAAAAAAAAAATGTTGATGAAAATTGATAATTATGATTATTATTAAAAGATATTTATATTGTGTTTATATATGGAATATATTTTAGTATTAGACATTAATTATGAATGTGTTTTATTTATGGAATAATATATTCTTATATTAAAGAAAATATGATGTGTCAAAATTCTAATGGAATGTTTAATAATAGAATAAAATTTAAATTCAAAGATCGATAAAGAAACTTTACGAATCGGATTTAGGATAGATCCTACTTTTTGGTTTAAAAAAATAACTAAGAAAGTATTTATCATAGATAATTAAAATTTAATATAATGTAATTTTTCTTTTGGCATAAGTTGAATATAGTCCAATTTTTATAAAACACGATTCATGTTTATATTTACCATATGAATTATGTTTCCATCCAAAAATAAAATAAAGGATACTTAAAATAAGAAGAAGGACAAATAAATACATGGACACATGATTATATGATCAAACAAAAATAATGTGCATAACTCATTTCAAGCTCACATGGTTTCATTATAACAAATCCATCCATCTTTCTCCATTGCCAGCAACAAAATTAAATGAAATACATAAGAAAAAAAAAAAAAAAAAAAAACTCTAAAAATCTTAATGAAAATTGATAATTATGATTATTATTAAAAGATATTTATATTGTGTTTATATATGGAATATATTTTAGTATTAGACATTAATTATGATTGTGTTTTATATATGGAATAATATATTCTTATATTAAATAAAATATGATGTGTCAAAATTCTAATGGAATGTTTAATAATAGAATAAAATTTGAATTCAAAGATCGATAAAGAAACTTCAAGAATCGGATTTAGGTTAGATTCTACTTTTCGGTTTAAAAAAATAACTAAGAAAGTATTTATCATAGGATAATTAAAATTTACTATAATGTAATTTTTCTTTTGGCATAAGTTGAATATAGTCTAATTTTTATAAAACACGATTCATGTCTATATTGACCATATGGATTATGTTTCCATCAAAAAATAAAATAACGGATACTTAACATAAGAAGAAAGAAAATAAATACATGGACACATGATTATATGATCAAACCAAAATAATGTTCACAACTCATTTCAAGCTCACATGTTTTCATTATAACAAATCCATTCATTTTTCTCCATTTTCAGCAACAAAATTAAATGAAATACATAAGAAAAAAAAAAGATACTCAAAAAATCTTGATGAAAATTGATAATTTTGATTATTATTAAAAGATATAACTATTCATTTTGAAACCATTTCTATATTAACATTAAAATATTAACCTAATAGTAGAAAGAGTACCTTGCTGAGTATGGACTTCAAACGATTTAGCTTTAACCATGTTAATTGTTCCACATTATTATTATTGGTTGATAGAGAATCAAAGTAGATTTACCAATGAATCGCGAAATGCTATGGTTCTTAAATATGATTTATTAATTTATTTAATTTATTCAAAAGTAATTCGCGCGATCATGCACCTTTCCCAGTTAGAACGAAAAAAAAGTGCAGTTGGTTGGATCCAGCCTATTCTTGAAATAAACAACTCGCACACACTCCCTTTCCAAAAAAAATCAATACACCGATATTCTCGCAGAATTTATAGCCGGACAATTAAAGAATAGAGTTTCATTTCGCAAAGCAATGAAAAAGGCTATTGAATTAACGGAACAGGCAGGTACAAAAGGAATTCAAGTACAAATTGCAGGGCGTATCGACGGAAAAGAAATTGCACGTGTCGAATGGATCAGAGAAGGTAGGGTTCCTCTACAAACCATTCGAGCTAAAATTGATTATTGTTCCTATACAGTTGGAACTATCTATAGGGTATTAGGCATCAAAATTTGGATATTTGTAGACGAGGAAGAATAAGCCGGTACTTGACTTTTTGATTTGTTTATCTTTCTTGATATGTAGCTGGAGATTGAGATGTCCACCCCAGGTGTATTCAAGGTTGTTTAGAAATTCAATCTTCCTAATTCGTCATTGCAATTGGCTGCTCGGTTTAAGGGTTAATGACTTAGGCTTCGTTTGGGAGTTTAGAAGTGAATGGAATAAAATGGAATGAATAAATTATAAGGGAATTTAATGAATGAAATGGAATGGAATGGAATGAAAGTAAGTAATTTTGTTTGGATGTTTTAAAATAGAGGAATGAAATGGAATGGAATGAAATGTTAGTAATCTTGTTTGGGAGTAATATCAAAAGGAATTGAAAGGAATCATTTTATAACAACATTACTATAATACCCTTTATTTTTATAAAATGCAGGATTAATCTATAAAATTACCACACCATATATGACACCTTATGGTGTCACAATAATATTATAGAAATACCATGTGAGCTTGTTTCTATTTTCTGGCCCTTGCTAATAGAGAAATAAACCACTACATGACAAGTGGTATAAAATCTGCTTAATTATAAACAAGCACAAAATCTAAGCAATATAAACTAAAATATAATCTCAATAAATGAAAATTCGAAATTCATTGTCAACAAAATAACATTTTAAAAGAAAATTGACATTATTAAAGGTCCATGCATGGTCATTTAGAAATACAATATTATAGAAATACCATGAGAATTGAGGAAAATAAAAAGTCAAATCTATAAGGGTGATTTAGGATTTTACAAAAATACTAAGGGCTTTTTGGAACGTTTGGTGAAAAAATCATTAAACCTAAATCCATTCCCTCCTATTCCTCCCAATTTTGGGAGGAATGAAAATTTGGGGTTTGGAAGGAATAGGGAAGAATAAGTTTTCCATTCCATTCCCTCCTACTTAAACTTCCAAACAGGGGAAATGAGAGAATATTCTTAAATTTTTTTTTCCCCTCCCAAACATAATGTTAATGTACTTTCTCTCTCTTTTGCACAGGTGCGGGAGCATCCGACTGCGACCTTGATTAGGAGTAATTCTCTTCTTAACTCCTCTTGAATTTATTGATTTATCGTTTATGTTGGAACGGAGTGTGACCGACAAAAACCCTTGCCAAAGTGTATTCTTGTGGCCTTGGTTGGATGTGATACGAACGTGTGAGATTTATTTAAAATGATTAAGGTGGCGGCAAGCCTGGAAGGGCGGTGACTGGGGGTGGTGTCTAGGAAGCCGAGATGGGGTTGTGGGGGGTGAGGAGGGAGAGTCGATAAATTTTATTATTATTATTTTTTTTATCTCAGAAAGAGTTTTTTTATTTTTGTGAATATGAGAAAGAGTTTTTCTTTTAGCGTCACATAAGTTGATAGAATTGACAGAATGTGGAATGAAGGATTAAATAGGACATTTATTGAAGTTCAAAAACTAAATTTCTCAAATTAAAAGTAGACGTGGTGTGTTTGATTTAATGCCAAACTTCAGGGGTGTATTTGATTTTTCCCTTGATTTTTTGTTTTTTTTGAAAAAGTGAGTCACAACTAATTGAAAATGAAAGAAACCCCTATATACCTTTTTTTTTTTTTTCTCTCTCTCTCTCTCTCTCTAGAAGTGTTTCTTCATCTCTTTTGTGTTCATGTTTTTCTATGGAAACATCTCCTGTTGTCCCTTCATCTCTTTTGTTTTCCTGTTTCTCTCTAGTTGTCTTTTGTTAGGGATGGAAATTTCACCTCGTCCCGTTATCGAGTATATTTTCTATAATTACAATTTAAATTACTATTATGACCATAAGAAACTTTGTATTTTTACTTTATTTTAATGGAATGTTGGATACCTTTATATCATTGTTTTGTTAAACAATTTAATATGAAATTTATGGTTTGTATTAGTGTTAAATATATTATTTTTATTATTGAGTATTATTGATTGGAAAAAAACTTTGGTTTTTGTCATCATATATGTTGATACACTGAGACTTTATATTATTGTAATGTTATATATATAACTTGATGTGAAATTTTCTATTTATACAAGTGTCAAAATTTTGTTTTATATTATATATTGAGTATTATTGCTCAATAAAAATTTGGTTTATGTGTTATTAAATATCAAGTTTTGTATTATTGTATATTATAATTAGGTGTGGGGCAACTGGTTGGAACGGGTATAGAGGGGCACCCATGATCCAGCTCTGCCCCACCCCTTGCCACCCTTAATCTATTGAAGAATACTCTGATGGATAAAGGGGAAAATAAATAAGATATCTAACAAACCACATGATGAGCATCCTAAAGACAAAATGGAGATAATAGTATCAACTGAAGCAAATTTCACTAACTCACAAATAAATTAAAGATAACATCAATTAATATATATATGAAGCAGCTCTTATTTCTAGCTGCAGCCACATATAGGTTACATGCGCACACATATATAATAATCTTTTTTATTTTTGAGAAATCAGATCTTTATTGATAACACCCAAAAAATGGTATATGGGGTCACTTATGTTGAGGAAGGAGATGAAACAGGTGGTGTTGGAAACAGCCCCCAATAATCAGGTTGCTTTTTCTCCTGAGACTCCACTAGGCGGTAATGGCCATGGTTCAGATGAAACCGAGTATGAGTTTCCTTGGGCATGGTGAACTTCAGGCAGATCACTTCGTAGCCCGTGGTTAATTAGTTGTCCTGAGACTCCACTGGGCGGTAATGGCCATGGTTCAGATGAAACCGAGTATGAGTTTCCTTGGGCATGGTGAACTTCAGGCAGATCAACTTCGTAGCCCGTGGTTAATTAGTTGTCCTGAGACTCCACTGGGCGGTAATGGCCATGGTTCAGATGAAACCGAGTATGAGTTTCCTTGGGCATGGTGAACTTCAGGCAGATCAATTCGTAGCCCGTGGTTAATTAGTTGTCCTGAGACTCCACTGGGCGGTAATGGCCATGGTTCAGATGAAACCGAGTATGAGTTTCCTTGGGCATGGTGAACTTCAGGCAGATCAATTCGTAGCCCGTGGTTAATTAGTTGTCCTGAGACTCCACTGGGCGGTAATGGCCATGGTTCAGATGAAACCGAGTATGAGTTTCCTTGGGCATGGTGAACTTCAGGCAGATCACTTCGTTGCCCCTGGTTAATTAGTTGTCCTGAGACTCCACTGGGTGGTAATGGCCATGGTTCAGATGAAACCGAGTATGAGTTTCCTTGGGCATGGTGAACTTCAGGCAGATCAATTCGTAGCCCGTGGTTAATTAGTTGTCCTGAGACTCCACTGGGCGGTAATGGCCATGGTTCAGATGAAACCGAGTATGAGTTTCCTTGGGCATGGTGAACTTCAGGCAAATCATTTCGTAGCCCGTGGTTAATTAGGTTTCCTGAGACTCCACTGGGCGGTAATGGCCATGGTTCAGATGAAACCGAGTATGAGTTTCCTTGGGCAATAGCAACAGCTCCAAGGAGAAACACTAGCAATAGAATGGAAGTAGTAGACATCTTTGGGCAATGGTGTGAGAGTAGAATGGAAATTGGGGGGTGTTTTATAGTGGTGGAGAAAGAGCTATAGAAAGGGGATGGGGCTTGGGGGGTTTGCATTTTTGCGTGACACTGTAATAATGAATTAATTGCCACTTGGGTATTCGGCCCAGTGGTAATCCCATTCCCAAAAAACCCCCTTCTATTAAAATTTAATATACTGTAATTTTTCTTTTGGCATAAGTTGAATATAGTTCAATTTTTATAAAACACGATTTATGTTTATATTTACCATATGGATTATGTTTCTATCCAAAAATAAGATATAGGATACTTAAAATAAGAAGAAAGACAAATAAATACATGGACACATAATTATTTGATCAAACCAAAGTAATGTTCATAACTCATTTCATGCTCACATGGTTTCATTATAACAAATCCATCCATCTTTCTCCATTGCCAACAACAAAATTAAATGAAAACATAAAAAAAAAAAAAAAAAAAAAAAAAAAAACTCTAAAAATCTTGATGAAAATTGATAATTATGATTATTATTAAAAGATATTTATATTGTGTTTATATATGGAATATTTTTAGTATTAGACATTAATTATGATTGTGTTTTATATTTAGAATAATATATTCTTATATTAAAGAAAATATGATGTGTCAAAATTCTAATGGAATGTTTAATAATAGAATAAAATTTAAATTCAAAGATCGATAAAGAAACTTTACAAATCGGATTTAGGATAGATCCTACTATTTGGTTTAAAAAAATAACAAAGAAAGTATTTATCATAGGATAATTAAAATTTAATATAATGTAATTTTTCTTTTGGCATAAGTTGAATATAGTCCAATTTTTATAAAACACGATTCATGTTTATATTTACCATATGGATTATGTTTCCATCCAAAAATAAAATAAAGGATACTTAAAATAAGAAGAAAGACAAATAAATACATGGACACATGATTATATGATCAAACCTAAATAATTTTCATAACTCATTTCAAGCTCACATGGTTTCATTATAACAAATCCATTCATCTTTCTCCATTGCCAGCAACAAAATTAAATGAAATACATAAGAAAAAAAAAAAAAAAAAAACTCTAAAAATCTTGATGAAAATTGATAATTATGATTATTATTAAAAGATATTTATATTGTGTTTATATATGGAATATATTTTAGTATTAGACATTAATTATGATTGTGTTTTATATATGGAATAATATATTCTTATATTAAAGAAAATATGATGTGTCAAAATTCTAATGGAATGTTTAATAATAGAATAAAATTTAAATTCAAAGATCGATAAAGAAACTTTACGAATCGGATTTAGGATAGATCCTACTTATTTGGTTTAAAAAAATAACTAAGAAAGTATTTATCATAGGATAATTAAAATTTAATATAATGTAATTTTTCTTTTGGCATAAGTTGAATATAGTCCAATTTTTATAAAACACGATTCATGTTTATATTTACCATATGGATTATGTTTCCATCCAAAAATAAAATAAAGGATACTTAAAATAAGAAGAAGGACAAATAAATACATGGACACATGATTATATGATCAAACCTAAATAATTTTCATAACTCATTTCAAGCTCACATGGTTTCATTATAACAAATCCATCCATCTTTCTCCATTGCCAGCAACAAAATTAAATGAAATACATAAGAAAAAAAAAAAAAAGGAACTCTAAAAATCTTGATGAAAATTGATAATTATGATTATTATTAAAAGATATTTATATTGTGTTTATATATGGAATATATTTTAGTATTAGACATTAATTATGATTGTGTTTTATATATGGAATAATATATTCTTATATTAAAGAAAATATGATGTGTCAAAATTCTAATGGAATGTTTAATAATAGAATAAAATTTAAATTCAAAGATCGATAAAGAAACTTTACGAATCGGATTTAGGATAGATCCTACTTTTTGGTTTAAAAAAATAACTAAGAAAGTATTTATCATAGGATAATTAAAATTTAATATAATGTAATTTTTCTTTTGGCATAAGTTGAATATAGTCCAATTTTTATAAAACACGATTCATGTTTATATTTACCATATGGATTATGTTTCCATCCAAAAATAAAATAAAGGATACTTAAAATAAGAAGAAGGACAAATAAATACATGGACACATGATTATATGATCAAACCAAAATAATGTTCATAACTCATTTCAAGCTCACATGGTTTCATTATAACAAATCCATCCATCTTTCTCCATTGCCAACAACAAAATTAAATGAAATACATAAAAAAAAAAAAAAAAAAAAAAACTCTAAAAATCTTGATGAAAATTGATAATTATGATTATTATTAAAAGATATTTATATTGTGTTTATATATGGAATATATTTTAGTATTAGACATTAATTATGATTGTGTTTTATATATGGAATAATATATTCTTATATTAAAGAAAATATGATGTGTCAAAATTCTAATGGAATGTTTAATAATAGAATAAAATTTAAATTCAAAGATCGATAAAGAAACTTTACGAATCGGATTTAGGATAGATCCTACTTTTTGGTTTAAAAAATAACTAAGAAAGTATTTATCATAGGATAATTAAAATTTAATGTACTGTAATTTTTCTTTTGGCATAAGTTGAATATAGTTCAATTTTTATAAAACACGATTCATGTTTATATTTACCATATGGATTATGTTTCTATCCAAAAATAAAATATATGATACTTAAAATAAGAAGAAAGACAAATAAATACATGGACACATAATTATTTGATCAAACCAAAGTAATGTTCATAACTCATTTCATGCTCACATGATTTCATTATAACAAATCCATCCATTTTTCTCCATTGCCAACAACAAAATTAAATGAAATATATAAGAAAAAAAAAATACTCTAAAAATCTTGATGAAAATTGATAATTTATACTATAATATAAAACCAAAGCTTTTTTGACTTTTTGTTGACTTCATGATATATTGACAAATCAGATTTTGAACCTCAAAATTTCACACATCATTATTATTATTTTTATTAATTTTTAAAGCTTATTTTCTGTTTATTTTGTTCCCGATTCTCTTTCTTGGTATTCAAGGAGCCTTCTGCCTCCACTTCTCTCTTACTCTCTCACGCTCAAAGCCCTCTCCTACTCTCTCATTCTTTCTCTATTACTCCATACTGGTCGCTCTCTGGCATCATCGTTCTATTATAGAAGAAAACAATTGAGGGTTTAAGTAAAGAAATAATATTGGAGAGAGGTTATTCAACGACAACAACAACAGACAGTGTCGTACACGGTGGAGTAGTTGGTGGCTGTGAACCCCTACAATCCTGACATCATTCCTTAACTCTCTAATTATCGTTGTTCCCCCATCTGGGATTCGAATCAACAGACCCACACCTGCCGCTGTAGTCTCCTCAAGCCGCAGGCTTGTCCTCCTAAAGCAGCTGGTGGGCATATAGTCAATTAAAGTCAAAGACACTACTCATTAAAATTCTTATCCAGACATGTCTTGGACTAATCACCATTGCTATTTCCTGTGAACTTCACTTTTTGTGTTTTTTTTTTTTTTGAATCCCATGAACTTCTTTTTTTTTTTTCTCGTTGAATCCCATGAACTTCTTTTTGCACCTAATAGGCACATTAGAATGTCTAACAATGAATTGCTATGAACTAGAATTAATAATCGAATGTTTTATAGTCAATTAAAGTCATATCATAAAACTTTGTGCATGTGTTATGTCCTCTCCCAAACTGTTTGAAAAAATGCCTAAACCAAACTTCTCATCACCAAAGACTTGGGCTTAGACATGGGAAAGCCAAATTTTTATTTTTATTTTTCCAATTTTTGTTTGGGTTCTGAATTGTTGGTCCAGTTCCAGTTCACTCAGCAAAAGGGAAGGAACTTTTTTTGAACATCGTGTTGCAGAATGAGTAGGATTTGTAAGGTATAAAATCTATTTTTCTTAGCGGCTAAATTATTGATTTTGCGTGAGTTATTGAATTGATATTAGCTACTGTATTTATATTATAGATGTGTGTATGAAGAATAAATATTCTTTATCTTTGTCTAGGTGTGTTTGTCACCTTTGATTTAGCATACATAGCCATTGGCTCTGCCGTTTAATTTGTTAGTTTGTGATGGGCCATATATGTTTTGGAAGTGCCAAACTGAAAAACCAATCCTAAGAAGAGTGTTATCAAGGATATTAATCTAGATGATATATATTAGCTACTACTTTGGAGATTCACTCACAATTTGTAGCATCATTATTTCATTGGAAGTCTTTGGATAAGCTACTAATGTGGTTCAATTTATACTTTGTTGGTTAAAGTTATCTATTGTTCACAGCCAACATTTTATTGCTTTACATGCTTACCAATTTTTCTTTTTGATGCAAATAGTGAAAATCAAACTTCTATAGAACCGAAGTTTAAATGTTTAAGGTTGAGACAAATATATTAACTTATATCTTTATGAAAAATTTTCCCGTGCATCGCACGGGTTTGCGACTAGT
>OU015771.1:32421233-32447784 GCA_907173295.1 Fagus sylvatica
TTTCTTCTCTCACACTCATTTAATTCTCTCTCTCTTTAATATGTTTCCTCTCAACTCTTCATCTCCCTTGCCCCTTCCCTACTATTTTCTTTCTCTTCCTTGACTCTTCATCTCCCTCTCTCTCACACGCCTTTCATCTTCCTTGACTCCTCACCTCCCTCTCTATTTTTTTTTTCCCACATTTATTTCTCCTTTCCTCCTTGCCTTCCCTAAAATAAAAAATGGGTTGCATTATGAGGGTGAGATAAATTCAGCCAATTAAATGGAGGATTCCTCAACCTCATTCACAATTACTTTTTAGTTTTCTTTGTATTAAATGGATGATTTCCCTACCTCACTCATAGTTACTCTATCTCCGGCTCTCTCTCTTCCTTTTATTTCTTTTACTCTTCTTCTACTTCAGTTACAATTGTTTTTTTGACTTTTCCTTTACTTCAGTTACAATTGTTTTTAATAAATTCTCTCTTTTCTTTCCTCTTGCCATTAGTTCACTTGCAATTTTTTTTTCATTGATTCCCTCTCTTGCTCCATTGTTTCGCTTGCAGAAACTTGAAGGTGAGTTTTTCTTCTATTTGTTTTCCACGATTTTTTATTTTTTGTTTTTTTAGTTCGATTTGTGATTGTTTGTAATGTTTGTTTTTTGTGCTATATGTGTTTTTGCTATGGACTATGGGTTGCTCATCAATTGTTTGATAGAATTCCTTAACTAGATGTTCATTGGTTTTTTACAGGTAAACCAAAATGTAAAACATGATTGCTGATTAATACATGATGACAGGGCCTAATGGTTGTTCTTCCACTTGTAGGTTTGATTTGGGTTTTCCTTAATGGTTGTGTGTATTGCCAAACTCCTGCTGGTGTGAACATTGGTGCAATTTTCACTTTCAATTCGGTTATTGGTAGAGCCGCCAGGGTAGCGATGAAAGCAGCAGTCTCTAATGTCAATGCGGATCCAAAAATTCTCTAAGGGATAAAGCTAAACTTGATGGAGGAGGATGAAAATTGTAGTGCCTTCATGGGGTCTGTTGGAGGTAACCATGGAATTGTCCATTTTGTATATTTTTTCTATTCTTTGAAACATAATTTAGTTCGTTCTATGATATAAGTAATTTAGAGCTCTTTACATAAATAACATTTTCTCTTTATGGTTCTTAGGGATATTGATAAATATTTAAGATGATGCAAAGGTTGTCGACTATATTTTAGAATTTGCGTTGGGTGATGAGTTTTACCTTTTGAGAATTGAAATCAACATGTTTAAAAAACTATATATTATTACTTATAAATAAATTTAATAGGAATTCAAAAAAGGGAGTGCACCTTTATTGATCAACATTTTATACAAAATTTTTTATCTCTTTTTTGTTCTTCGGTTTCTGCGACGCAATTTTGATAGTTTGTAGTTGATTTCTGTTCTTCCTGTTTTGTGATCACTGATTAAGATTAATTTCCTTCTTGGCAGTTACTAGAAATTGAAGTAAAGGTTCCCCTGACCTGCTGGCACCACATAGTCTGTTTGCTCTTTGCCATTATTAATTCTTCCTTAATAATATGGGACTTTGTCCACAGGTCTGAACTCATCGACTCCTCTCCATCTTCATCAAATCATTTACCTCTTGCTTTAATTTCGTTAATTGAAAATTGATTTTACATACCATGGAATCAATCTATAATGATTTCCATGTTCCACTATAAAGATACATATCACAAAAAGTAGCCACAGTCATTGTTAATTTGATACAGATCAATAATGAACTTTTTATATAATTTGTTAGCATGTATGGATAATGGATTTGCTCTTAAAGTAGTGATTACTTCAAATAGGCTAAGTGTGTTGGTAGTGGCACAATTGAGGGCGAGGATAGTGATATATAATAGTTGTCAAGTATGCGATGTATGTATGAAGGGAAGTTAGTATGGAGGTCAGAGGTAACAAGGTATATGTGGAAAACTAAATGAATGGACAAGATCCCAGAAACAAGGGAGAGTTGCGTCCTAACTAAAGCACCCTTTGAAAACATGATCACCTAACATAAGTGCGACTTGAAAAAATAAGTTCTTTTGTTTAGTTCTATATGATTACTGCACAATTGTGTTTCTTTTTAATTGCTTACTTCTATATGATTAATGCACATGAAAGACTTTGTAGAGCAGTGGCGGTGTGCCATGGCTCAAATTTTAGGTTTGGAATGTTAGAAATAGGTAAAAGCTTTTAACTTATGAGAAAGAAATATACAAATAGTTAGCTTCCATTAATTGGTGCCTCTTGAATTATTTACATGAGTATATAGTTTATACTCACACATACACACACAATATATGTACTATAATTTTTGCTCCTCAAACTGTTCGAAGAAATGCCTAAACAAAACTTTCCATCACCTAAGCTCATCAAAAGGGCTTGGGATGTTTCAATGTTTGCCTATTTCTTTACCACCCCTTTCTCTCTTTTTTGTATTTGTTTATATTTTCAATCGTCATTAAAAACAATGGTAGGTAGATGGTTAAGCTATTGCTACTATATTATAATATTACTTCTTTTTTTGGTTCCAATTTGCTTATACGTGACTTCTGTTTTTGGTTCAGGAAAATTAATGTTTATGGCTGCCCTTCAAGACTTGCTACTTCTTTATTAGTTACATTATTTTTTTTTTTTTTTTTTTGTTTTTGTGTGTGTGTGTGTGTGTGTGTGTGTGTTTCTCTTGCTGTACTACATATGCTTGAAACCTTTGGGGCCACTATTGGAAAAACTACTTGTATGTGATAGCTACTCCTCAAGACTCCTTTCATTTGCCTCAACGCTTTACACATATAATATGAATAAAATGATTTCAAAGTGAAAGAGTCGTAGTATTAGAAAATCTATTTAAATGCTCCAAGATGCTCACTTCACTATGTTAATTACTTACTATAAAAGTAAGTCTACACTAGCAGTCCAATATCATTCAGTCGATCTCACCATGGTCTTGATTTTTAGTTGTAGCACCAAAATTGCAGTAGTAGTGAAACTGCAAGCTTCATTTCAATTTGTTCAATCACCTCTCATTTGGATATTTAAGACTCTAAAGTTGGTTTATGTTCATCTCTTCTTTTTTTCTATATTAAGACAAATTGAGGATTAGCTACTTCCTTAAAGGTCTGAAAGCATTTTCAAGTAGTCATAATACAACTAGAGAATAGCTCATGTACCTTAATGTTGGTTTTCTACAATCTATTTGTTTGGTTAATTGGTTTTGGTTTATCAGCTTTAGTAATTGTGTACCAATCATGTTTGAATTTGTTCAATCACCTCTCATGAGGAAATTTAAGACTCTAAAGTTGATTTATGTTCATTTTCTCTTCTTTTTTATTTTTTATTTTATTTTTAAAGACAAATTGAGGATTAGCTACTTCCTTAAAGGTCTGAAAGCATTTTAAGTAGTCATAATACAACTAGAGAATAGCTCATGTACTTAATGTTGCTTTTCTACAATCTATTTGTTTGGTTAATTGGTTTTGGTTTATCAGATTCAGTAATTGTGTGCCAATCCTGTTTCGACAAGTTCTACCAAGTAAATCTGGTAGTTGTGTGCCAATCCTCTTATGATCTGAAGGCCTTTCAAGCATTTAGATTCCTTTATGTGAGATTGATCAGAGCAATTCAGATTGTTGTATGTTATCTTTAGTTCAGTGGAATGATATCAACCCCATTGAAGCTACTGTGAGACTAATTTTCTGAGCAACAATCTTTCTTTAATTGTATATGATTTTTACATCAGTATGATGGCCAGAGTTTATTTTCAATTGCATTTTTAGATAAATATTGTATATTTGACCAACTATATTATATTATTTTGAGCTAAAATTACTAAAATTTATTCATTTCAAGTGATTGTACATTCTTTCAAACCAAATATATGTCATTTTTATTACACCATCCGTGCATCGCACGGGTTACTGACTAGTTCAGTATAAAATTGGAGAATGTAGGCAAATTAATTACAAAAGATACAAATTTGGTATCTTTACCGATCTTGATCACAACAAGAATAGGATCAAATTGACTCCTACAAAGATTACCCATGAAGGGCAAGCAAACAACAAAGATGATTGTTTATTATTGTCTTGTAAATGTAAACTTTTGAAAATTCTGTTTGCAGCTTGTATAACAGTTTTTGCAACTTGCAACTTCAAAAAAGTGCTCATGAAGCATGATGGGTTCCATAAGAGGGAAGAAGAAAAAGTAGAAAGAATGAAACTTTGTTCAGTTTCCCCAGGATCAGATCTCTGCACAACCCCATGACTCCCATAAAAAATAAAAAAAAAAAAAAATCAAAAAACAAACTGAAGTTTGCAACCAAAATAATCATCATTTCATTCATCATCATAATTATATCTTTATAACCATTAAATGATCAAAGTACAAATACACATCTGATAAAACAAAAGTACAAATGAGGCATTGAGAAAGATCTGAGAAGCACGAGTATGTTTTAGGGTACAGGTACTGGTACCGGTACGGTGCGGTGGTATGACAATTCTTAGAAAAGTAGGGTATGGGTACGACGGGAATATATGTTTTTTAAAATTTTTTTATATATTATTATGCATATATTTTTCATATATTGATAAGCATATGTGAATTTAAGAACATTTATGAATAATAAAGTATATCCATTACCATTAAATGGTTCTTAAATTACAAATCAAGATCCAAAAGAGTAAATAAAATAAGTGTACATTCATATAGTTATACTTAAAGTTCATGTTTCCACTACTTTCACTACTTTTATCTATTTTTGTGACATATCTAAAAGAAAAAATGAAAGAAAATATATATTTTTTTTTTGAAAAATTTGGGTACGCGTGGAGTACGCATATAGAAATACTCTAAGAATACAAATACCAAAAAAGTATCCGATACAAATACGGTTCTATTTTTGGAATACCTGCTTCATAGAGAAAGATACATGCTCAGGAGTCAGAAAGATCAAAAGGTACCTGAAACGACCAAACTCTGAGATCCACGACTATTGAACTTATTGCACTTTTAAGGATCTGTTCTATTTATATTGAGGTGTTGAAGGACATTTTCCTTAAATATATAGCCTTTGTGTTTGCTTGAAGTGCAAGCACGACTATTTATGATGGCCTAACACTAATACTATGAATATTCAATACAATTCGCATGAATGTCAGATGTGGTCATAGACAAAAGCGCCAAAGATGTTCTTGTCAACCAATTAAATTTGTATTTTATTACTAATTCTTGACTATTCTTTATGTATTTCTTTCTTCTTTTTTATCAAAATAAATAAACTTTAAAGTACATATCTTCTTGGAGAATAGCAACTAATCGTACTGACATGTATTTTTCTTATTTATTTATTGGTTTTAGTATTACGAAAAATGAAAGACAACTTTGAAACGCCTTACAGGTTTGACCTATCTTCTGGAAATGAGTAGCATGAACATACTGTGACACTGACCTTTGTTTCTTGCATATTAAGCATAAGGAACTGACTTTTCTATTTTTAACGTCGTGTTTGAAATATGGAACTTATGAGTCCAATTATGTGGAGCTTTGCATGGAAAGATCAAGCTCAAGTATTCGTTTCTTTATTTTCTTTTATGAGGAAAATTCATGTTATGTCTAAGTTAACTATTACATCTCACAAACTTTGCTTCTTTTAATTTAAAAAATTTTGTTAAAGAAAGAAATACTATGTATAAATACCACCTTAGAAAACCGAGGTGATTGATAGTAATATTTGTTTAGATAGACTACAATAATACACTTGTATAAAATATTAGTATTTGTCTTTTCAACTTTAGGATAAGTATGTTTAGAAAGAAAATAGGGAGAGAAAAAAAAAAATGAAAAGTTTTCATTATTTGATTAAGCATAAAATGGGAGAGAAAACATGTGGAGCTCGAGAGTTTGTATCTCCGGGCTACAAATTGTTCTCTCCTAAAATAGAGAGAAAATTGAAGGGAAAAGGCCTAGGTTGTGGAGACTTCTTTGGCCCTCCTAATTTGACTTCTTTTTTTTTCCTTTTTCTTTTTTTACCATAACTTTGCTTTACTTTAATTTTAAAAAAATAAAGTAAAAGTAAATTAAAGTGGATGCTTTCTATTATACCATGTAGGTATAATAATAAATTTATATAAATTACATTTTTCATCCACTCATTTTCCTTCTTTTCTTCTCGACCAAATAAAAAAAATACAAATTTTTTCTATTCTCCTTATATTCTTCTACTTTTCTTTGCTCCCATCTACCCTTAAAATAAAAATAAATCTAAAGACTTAAAAAATTATTAATTTTTTCAAGCTTCTCTAATTTACAGTTTTGGATAACTAATGTATAGATGATAAAGTTTAAATCCAAAGAGCAAGATCAACAATGATAATTTCTCTTGATTTTTGTGATTAGTGTTGATAAAGGTTGTGTGATGGATAATTTGAAAATGATTTATTTCTAATCATAACTTTTTTTTATGTCAATGGCTAGAAAAGCACACTAAAAAGAAAGGACAGGTTCATGAATAGCAAGAAGAAGGTATTGTTTTGGCATTGGACCTAGAAGATTGGATTCTATTCACACGTAGCAATTGTGGATTGCTTTTTTCTTTTTTCTTTGCTAATTAATTGTGGATTGCTTTTTAGCTCAACAGAGTAAACATAAACTGACAAATTAGAGTTGTGTGCTACAAGGAATAGCCCCACACAGCGGGTATAAGAAATTGAAAGCTTGAGAGAGTATAAGATTTTGGGTTTCTCAGTCCCTTTCAGTGGAAGTCATCAAAGAGTAGCTCCTTTACAACTCCTCTAAATAGTTTCAACCAACTACCAATTTTAATTGGATTCCTTATCCTAATGATCGCATGCGGACCACATAACCTTAACTAAAAGTATCAATGATCGTACGGTCAAAATTAGTTATTATTATTTCCTGTTTTCTAAGGTAAGCCGTAAGCACAAGATAATTCACTATAATATTAATACTTGCTATGCTGCCAAATCGACCTTGTTGTACCCTTGTTTACTACTTGTTTGAACTTATCCTATATAATTCTACATCCGATTGGGTATAACAACTGTTATCCGGTTATGCACAGTCCTTTGCTTTCTTTCTTTTATTTTCTTTTGATAATTTAGCTTATACATTGTACTTTTGGGTCCACCTGAATTTTCTTTTACACAAAATCAAGAGGATATTAATAAAAGAACAAAGTTCACATGCTGACCTTCTAGAACTAAAATATTTTTCTACTTCATAGGTACTTCTTCACTCCACTTTCTATAATCAACTTAATTTCAAGAATGAATTCAACTTTCTTTTTTAATTTCAACTTCCAAGCATGCACAATACTCGTTGGTACACTAGTCTACTCTCATATAGAAAACAAAACCCCCATCTAAGTTCACATACAGAAAGGCAGCTGAAACAACTACATAAGAGTTGGGTTAAAATTTAAATCATATTCTAGGCTGTTTTTTATGTGAATTATATTTAACCGGATAATTATATAATACTTTCTAAGTACATTAATATCATATTCATATAAATATCTATTCTTTACCCTCAAATTTGTTAGTGAATAATAATGAATCTTCCTTAATATCATATTCGTATAAATATATATTCCTCACCTACAATAGAACCTCTTATCTTTGTTGTAACTCGACCAACCTTCCTCTCCCGGTTTGGGATATGTGGAGGTTAGATGTACTTAAAACTTTTCCTTAATGAAATATCTATCTTATTTATCAAAAAAATAGTGAATAATATTGAATCTGATTTGAATTGCGAGTTTGCGATCCTTCATGTTTTATTTGGTAGATGCGAAAAATTAGGGAAAGAATAGAATCTTAAAAAAAAAAAAAATTCTTTAATTAGCGTATGGTATTTTAAATGCATTTTTGGAAGAATTGATTTAAAGTTCTGTTTATTGCGTCTTTGCCTATTTATTTGGACCCTAGCTTTTAGTTTGGTTATGCTTATTCTAAAGAGTTCTTCTATGCTTCCCAATAATAGTTTTGATGCAGTGAGTGAGACTGGTCCTTTTTTCTGTATATAGTTTAATTTCTTTGTTATGTTGACATGTGTGAAACAGATGGGCTTTAGTAATGTGGCAACCAGATCGAAGACAAGTTCTGGCAAGTGGCCTGTGCCGACAACATTGGGTGGTGATGGTGCTAAGGCATGTAAGGGCAATTGGAGAAGGCTAAGGTGAAAGTATGGAAATGTGGAATCTTTGGTTAGCGAGGTTGCACTTAAGCCCGTGTGGTCTGGGTGTCAAGTATGGACGAAAGAGTGATATTAAAAACACATAAACATTAGGGTATAAAATCAAAATTTTAAAATTAACTTAAAAAAACTAAAATTATCCTAAACTTAGAAAACACTTTGCATAGTTTGAGCATGTTTCCCTTTTAATTCTATTTTTTTTATAACCTTGGGTGTCCGGACCAACGTTTTGTAGATACGCACGCCTAGACTAATCCTAAGGGACACGCAACATCCTACTAACACGTATACAGCGATAGACGCAAGGTTTTACCTTTGGGTAGGTGGCCCTGAGGGGACTCGAACTAGTGACGTTTCCCTTTTGATTCTATTTGACATTTATTGCTTCTACTTTATAGAAAGTAGTGAAATTTTAATATTAAAATAATAAAAATACAATTTTTAAAGATATTTTAGTCTTTTTCTTTAGTATTTTAATATTAAAAATATATTATTTCTCATAAAGTAGAAGTATTTAATACTCCTTAATAATTGCCCTTAGGACATCCGTAAACAAAATCCAAAAAGAGAAGGCCTAAAATGTAACCTATGTTGGAGAGTTTGCTATTGTTTTTTTGTTTTGATAATCATATGGGAATGGAATAAATGCTAACCTGTACATATCAAACGAGAGGATTCCTCCCAAGACACCTAATCTATATATCTATATATATATATATATTAAAGCAGAAGACGTTGCCATCTTTCTGCCACGTGGTATCTAAGGCAACGTCTTCTGCTTGTCATGTATCAGTTTTTTTTTTTTTTTTAAATACATCATTAATAAATTAAATACCCACTACCCCATAATAAAAATAACACAATTAATAAATTAAATACCCACTATCCTCATAATAAAAACTACACCATTAATAAATTAAATACCCATTACCCAATTATATGCTCCAATTAAAGCCAAATATATTAAACACAATATATGTTATTTCAAATATGCATTTAAATTATAACTTGGGCATTCGTTCCAGTGGTCATTTCTCTCTTCAAAAAGTCTCACCCCTCTATGAGGGTGAGGGTGGGTTCAATTCCTATGTAAACTTTTTTTTTTTAGGGGCAAAGGGAATAACATCTTAACATTTTTTTTTTTCTATGTGTTAAATTTTCCTAAGATACGTGTTAGATTTAAGATGACATTGCCATTTTTATCTCTGTGGACCAATTTGTTATGTGATGGACTTCTCAGGTCACAAATATTGTTTATGTGATTATTAATAAGTGATAAATTGCCCAAAAAAAGATGAAAAGAGAAACAAAAGAAAGTAAAAAAAGGTAAAGATGGGATAAATATGTGACAAATTGTATTATTTATTTGTACTATCAAAGTGTTGTAAGTTAAACAAAAATGAGAAACCTCTGAATATTTAGAATCTCTATATGAAACAATTGAGGTTCACCAAAGTGATTGAAATTCATAAACGATGTGAAGTGGGTTTTTTTATTTTTTGCTAAGTCAATACAACCCCGGGATATAAACCCCCAATTGACTTTATGTTCAATATCCCCAGTTGATGAAATATAATAAAAATCAGTATAATACATTTGATGAGATATAATAAAAATGATCATTTCTATTTTTAAGCGCAAAGAAAAATTATTTACATTTTCTATTTTACACTTTTTTTTTCTAAAATTTTTTTCCTTTTCATTATTGTTATTATTTCTTCCTTCTTATTAGTTTAGTTGCTTTGTTAGGAACATATTTATAGAAAAATAATGAAAAAGAGCTGCACATTGTGCGGGTTATAGTCTAGTATAAACTAATAAGATCAGGCTTTCAGCTTTCTCTTAAGACATACCACATCAAACTTTCTATTCCCATAAAAAACCAAGTCAGCAATCTATTTCCCTTTTCAATCAACATGCTATTTTCTTTTTCAATTTTTTTTTTTTAAATATTCCCACCCCCCATTTATATCTATCTATTAATACTCACATTCAGTTGAAATTTGATTAGTCAAATAATTTAAAACATCCATTTGAGAATATATTCCTTTTATGCCACCCATATTTATATCTATCTATTAATACCCACATTCAGTTGAAATTTGATTAGTCAAATAATTTGAAACGTCAATTTAAGGAAATATCTACAATATCTAATATCTAATAGTCAAGGCTATACATGAAGCCACATCATTGTATGTCATATTACCCGTATTTTTCCTCTTGCAAACCAATATTTCCACCCACTTTGGAGGTGAAGAGCCATCATTATTTCTTATTCGGTAATGTCACTCTCATTTAAAAAAAAAAAAATTAAAGCCATCAATGTATTTCATTAAATCATTTTCCGTTATAGCACACATATTTGGAATTTGTAAAGTCTATAGTCATCATTAGTTTTTAATTTTCATTTATGTCAGCCACATTTGGAATTTAAAAAGTAGCACGCATTTATTTACTCTTAATTACTCCACCTCTATTTTCCGGTTATGTTACCCACATTTGGAAGTTTTATACCAATCATTATTTTTCTATTATATAAACTAATAGATAAGGCCTCAGCTTTCTCTTAAGACATGTCACATCAGACTTTCTATTCCCATAAAAAACCACGTCAGCTAGCATTCTATTTCCCTTTTCAATCAATATGCTATTTTCTTTTTCAATTTTTTTTTTAAAATATTCCCTCCCCCATTTATATTTATCTATTAATACTCACATTCAGTTGAAATTTGATTAGTCAAATAATTTAAAACGTCCATTTGAGAATATATTCCTTTTGTGCCACCCATATTTATATCCATCTTTTAATACCCATATTTAGTTGAAATTTGATTAGTCAAATAATTTGAAACGTCAATTTAAGGAAATATCTATGTACAATATCTAATAGTAATAGTCAAGGCTATACATGAAGCCACATCATTGTATGTCATATTACCCGTATTTTTCCTCTTGCAAACCAATATTTCCACCCACTTTGGAGGTGAAGAGCCATCATTATTTCTTATTCGGTAATGTCACTCTCATTTAAAAAAATTTTAAAGCCATCAATGTATTTCATTAAATCATTTTCCGTTATAGCACACATATTTGGAATTTGTAAAGTCTATAGTCATCATTGGTTTTTAATTTTCATTTATGTCAGCCACATTTAGAATTTAAAAAGTAGCACGCATTTATTTACTCTTAATTACTCCACCTCTATTTTCCTGTTATGTTACCCACATTTGGAAGTTTTATACCAATCATTATTTTTCATTAAATTCATTATGATAAATGCGCTTTTCTATATATAAGGATGTGTTACACTGCAAAAAACCAACTTGACAAATAAAATTTCGAGGATGGTGAAAATAAGGTTGGTAGGAATATTTTTTTGTTCACTATTCCATTAAAAATTAATTTGAATGCTATCATGAATATTTAATTTTGGTTCTCTGTCTGATTCTAATTCTATCATGACTATTTATTTTAGGTTCTCTATCATGAATATTCTAATTCTACCTAGAAAAATGTTTTGGATCTTCTCTCTCTCTCTCTCTCTCTCTCTAACCCATTTATGTGGTGTTTTTTCATCCTATATTAGTGATAGCTGCAAAATAACATAACTAAGTTATGTTTTCATAAGGGATAATAGGAGAAAGAGAATGGTATCCATTCTTAAGTTATATCATTTATAACAAAATCATTATATATTTCGCACATAACGCGAGTCTGTGACTAGTATTTCTAAAAACAAAGAAACTCAATTTTATCGAAGGACAACACAATTTCTACCACTCCTTGTGAGAGGGGAGGGGGACTCCTCTCGTGACACCTAATAATTTCTCGAAACAAAGAAATCCAATCTTGTCAAATGACAAAATAGTTTCCACCACTGGTTAATTAGGTTATTAAAAGTGAACATTACAAGATTTTTGAGTCCCTAATTTAGCTAAAGCATCTATGCATTAATTAACTCAACGTTATATATGGCGAACAATCCTCTTGATGAAGTTTCTTCATGAGGCTCCAACAAGGTTTCCATCAATTTACCAAGGTCCATAAGATGAATAACAATTCTTGCATCCAGCTCAATATGGAGATTGATGACACCAAGCTTTCTTGCCAGCAAAAGTCCATCATGGAGAACTTCACCATGGCTCACAAGTACTGTCGTGTGGTGCACTCACAAACGTAACATGGACGGTGATGGGGACAAGGACATGGTTTTTACACACGTTACACTCTCTAATTAGCTTAAAAACTTTTCAGTTATGACAACTGAGGAAGTCCAATGAAGGTGCAATCATCCTGATCACTATCATCGATCATAAAGTATTACGCAATGATGCCTTTCAATTGAGGAGTGCAACAATGTGACATATCAAACTGTGTTATAATAAGTAATAACAATGACAAGATTGGCGTCTATAATAAATATCAAACGAAATTTCGCAATTTTAAGGTGTTTGAGAAGGACAGTAATGTCACTTGGTTTAGGTTTTTCGCCGTATCACTGTATGTCAGATTCATTGGATAACATATCTTTTATGGGATCAAATTTATTGTCTAGAATCTCTAGATTATCTTTTGAATATATTGGTATTATATACGGCTAAATATATGTAAAACCAAAAATTAGTTTAGTGACGAAGAATTCTATGGTACATACATTTTTTTTTTTTTGCATGTATTTAATCGTGAATACAATATTGCCTTATTTAATATATATTTTATATAATAAAAAAACAATTAAGATTACATGTCATTGCCTAACGTTCATAAAGTCCAGATAATAGTATTGTTGAGTTGTCATATTCACTATTTTTTTTGTGTATAATCTGAATAGGTATACTTATTTATAATACTCATTATCCAATTACATTTTACATGATTACTTAAAATGTTAATAATATTTCAAATCAATTGTTGATTAGGAATTTCTATTTCCCGATTTTATTTTATTTTTCATATCTAACATAACCTTGCTATTAAATGAATTGTCATGGTACAATTTCTCTTATAATTTTTGGTGAGTCTTACTAATTAAATTTATGGTATAACATACACGTCATTCATATGAAAGAAATGTGTACCACATAACCATATAAGCATCCAATAATGCTAGCGATCATCATCATCTTCTTTTAAACATCAACTTTTATATACCATCATCAAACTCAATTCGAATCTAACTATTATCTTCAAACACACAAGTTGATTCTTATTTGAACTCACATACCTGGGCCTTGACTCAGCCCGCATTGACACTAATCATGTACAAGAATTCAAACATTTCATTATAACACTCATAGACTTGGAAAAGATAGCACGGTGCCGAGGGTTCAAGGATCTTAAACTACACTTTATGGATTAGCAAATAAATTTAAGTCCAAACTCTAGTCAAGCCTAAACTTTGACTACTCAAAAACAGAGGAAGAAGAAGAAGCCCACAAATTTGATCAAGCCCAGAGTCAATTAAAGTTCGTCCATGAAGATTTTGGTCCAAATAGACGGGTAAGGGCCAGATGGCCCACATTACAGATAAAGAATGTGAGATTGGTTGTTCTAATGGAGAGGGTAACTAATGAATTGATGCATACATCGAATCTATAAGATAATTATTCATTCTAATGCGTTTATTACACAACACTTAATCACTAATGACAAACTAGGGGATGTGATTGTTAATTTTCAAATAAAAAATAAAATAAAATAAAAAAATAGGAGATGTGCTAATCAGAATCTCTACTTCTTTTCGCAGTTTTGCCTAACATCATTCTTGTTGTTTCCACCACTCTTTTTATTTGGTTGTTTTGCATTTGCAACAAATTAAAAACCAACTGTCTCTAAACAAACATACTATTTACATCTACCCACTGCAAATCATTTACATGAATTTGATGAAGAGGGCATTAAAAATAAATTACTGTTTCAATTAGCCTAATCACACAATCTTTTTCATAATTGTTAACGTATTATGATTGGTGTTTAATAAAAGTGGTATCAATAGTCGATTAAGGTAAAGGTGATGTTACTCTAATCAAAATAGGTTATATCACTACAAAAAAAAATGACTTTTTACGAGGGTCAAAACCCTCGAAATAAGTATTTAAAACCTTCGAAAAAAGTTATTTCGACTGTCAAGATGACTGTCGAAAGGCGTCGATAGAAACACCGTCGAAAAAGATGTTTCGACGGCCTACACAAAGGTCAAAGAAAGTATTTTATCTTTATCGACGGTCATAACCCTCGATAAAAAGGGTTATAACCCTTGATAAAGTAATTTTGTTCAAGGGATACTTCACAAATATTACTTGTATCGAGGGTCACAACCCTCGAAATAAGTAATTTTGTTTTTATCAAGGGTTATGACCCTCAATAAAGGACCTATACCAAATATACAAGCTAAACCACGTGAGAAGACTTTAGCAACAGAGACAACAAAGCAGGCAAAGTGATTAGGTTTACATCTAACCTGTGGGATTCCCGCATGTAATGCAGCAGCAGTAGTTCCACTAATTTTACACAAGGAGAGACAACAAAAAGCACATTGAGTACCTTGACTATTGCATATTTCAATAATATGCTTAATGTCAATAAAACTCACAATAGAATATTCCTACCTTCCCCCATGATGAATTGCAACTGAACATTTTGGAAACAGCCACTTGTATGGCACGGAACTATTGACACGATAAAATTGATCCCAGGGAGGAAAACAATAATTAGAACCAACTCTATTAGAGTGATAAGAATCTACAAAAGGTACCACATTGTATATCGATGTGTACACTATCTATGATATAATTGCAAAAGTATTCGACAAGCTCCAGAAAATAACTTCATATGTTAAGCTATGCTTTTGAATGAATGCTCAATCATTGTTATACAGCAGTATTTTAAGAGACATACCCATTGAAGCAAAAGAGGCGATTGTTAAAGAGAGAGCTGCAATCTTCACTGAGCTGTCTTTGACTTAAACATGATGCTTCTGCAGCAATCATACGGACAGCTGCATCTAAAGCTTCAAAGCCAGCTGTGAAGAGAATAAATCTGTAACTTGTGATCTCTATAACAGTTTGAAGTACACGAAGAAATGCTTGAGGATTTTTTAGAAAACCCATGCTGCAAACGGAAAAGGCCAAACTCAGTCAAGAAAGAAAATAAGGCTAAATCCATACCTGTTATACAAAATTAGTGAACAAATTAGAAACTGGTATTAGTATGTTTCTAGTTAAAGAAACAAATTCATTGATGATGAGGAAATTTACTAAACAAGGATGTCATAAAACTGAATCATCAATGAAGAGTAAACTAATCATCATCCTAGCACACTCTTACTTGTTTAACTATACTGTCCACTTGCTTACAAAAAATCTTTTATCTCATCTCTTGCAGCGAAACAAAAATAAATAAGAAAAGAACATTGAAAAAAAATTAGCCTCACTAACTCAGGTGTTAGACTTCTGATTTTCAAACTGTCATATGAACTGGCACCATGGAATACACAAGCAACAAGGCTTGAGAATTTCAACTAATGCTTGAGAAGAAGAAACATACACTTTTTTTTTCAGTGTTACATCATAGTAGAAATTGTGTTGATCTCTTTTTTCTTAATTTCTTATCTTTTATACACACACAGAGAGATTGTATATGAAACTCATGACTTACATTAATAGGGGAATTATATAAAACACGACCTGTATATCATCCACCACAAATATTAATGTAAGTCATGAATTATATAAAACTCATGACTTACATTAATAGAGATTGTATATGAAACCCATGACTTACATTGTATATCATCCACCACAAATATTAAATCAGCTGCAAATGGCAAAGAACGAGAGTCAAGCACCTATAGAAGCTACCATATAGGAAACCTATAAAACCATTTTTTTTTTCTTTTCTTTTCTTCTTTAGCTTAAGAAACAAAATATGATTTGCTTCCTAAAGCAAACAAACCTGAAAATATTAGATAAAATCTGCAATCCCATCAATTTCATTCCTAAAGCCCGATTCTACTACATCCTAACCAATGATACACAAATTTTATGTCCTGAATTCATAAGATCATGCAAAACTCGGTCAACAGCAGGTCGTGTTTTATATAACTCGGCAGACTCAGATTGGATGACAGGTTCATATCAAACCCAATCTAACTAACCAGACCCATGACAACCCCTAGTCCTGGGTCAATTCTCAGAATATGCAGACAGCCAAAAGGCATATGCCCCGAAAGGATAAAATTGCAGAAGTAGGAGGTCCTTCATTAAATAGCTAGGATATGAAACAGCTTGACAACAGCATGAAAATTTAGCAATGCAACCACCAGAGCCAAAAAAATAAAAAAATAAATTTACAACGAAAAAAGAAATACCTGGCATGATATTAAGCTTGACTGACTTCATTCCTAATACAACTCATTTTCCTCTGCATGACTTGCAGATATACTTATGCTGCGGATAATAGTGGTTAACTGGTATTAGAGACTTCGAAAAACCATGAACTTATAAACTTTGAACCAACCATATACATAATCAACACAAATGGAAGAGAAGAAACCACTTAATATCAATGCTTAATAAAGTCATTGAGATTCATATATGGATTGAACTGCAAAAAAGTTTCACTGGCATCAACTTCACCAATAGATGAGCCCCACATCTAATAACTATCCCTAAATCTCCCTAGAACCCAAAACTTATAAATGCAAATAGCGTGTCCAGCATGAGAAGTCCAAAAAATTATGTCTTCATCGCCAAGTCTACGACTGAAGAAGTCTTCAAAAATCTGATCTCCATAGTAGAGAATGCCACAGGCATGCACATGAAAATATTGCATCAGAATTTAGAGGTGAAATTAACATCATGAAAAACAGAAAAGCTACAAATGCAGATAATGCTTACAATACATCATCCCATTCTTAGACCACACTGTAAACATTAGCAACAACATGGCCTCAATATAGGAAAATCGAATAGTATTAAAAGGTTTTTTTTTTTTTGATAGGTAATAGTATTAGAAGTTCAATAACCCCATGTCAATTCATAGAATTGGAAAATGAAAAAATTCTTCGAGTCAATGAGTTGATAGTACACTAGAAAACAGCACCAAATAAGAAGTTCATATAACCCCATCTCATCATCTTTCAAAACCTACAACAATAAAAAAATAATAATAATAATTTTTAATAGATTAAATCAGAAAGTCTTGAGAAGGTGTCTAGAAGTTTCTAGAGTGAATAGAAAATAAAACTTCATATGCTCTTTGAACTTCTTGAAACTTTTTTTCAGCTTCGGGATCATCTTTATTTGTATCTGGATGCAACTTCTTTGCAAGCTGCAGAACAATGCCAAATCAACCAAAAAGAGTCATAATAAATGGATGCAATTCAAAGCAAAAACACAAAGTTGAGACAGACAGACAACACAGTCATAGCAAACTACACAAAGGAGACTAGTAAGAAATGAAGCATATTTAGATAAACCACCGTAATGCACATGATAAATGTATATTTTTTTTTTATAGATAATGCATATGATATATATTAAGTGTTTTTCATTTACATCAATACACATGAATATGCCTTTTTTTCCTTCCTACCATAGAAGCATGCATGCTATATCGTTCATTCATCAAGCTTTTCGGAAAAACAAATTCACTAGCTTTTCTCCATTTAAAATTCTAACAACCACCACCAAGCCTTAGTCCCAAAATTGTTGGGGTCAGCTCTCCATTTAAAATTCTAAGTGTTTCAAAAAAATAAAAGAAACAATCATGCCACAAGACAAATATTCAAGGTATGAGGGAAAAGTGATCCATTGAGAAAGAATATTACAAAATATTACAAATGACATAGAGTGGACACTTAAATATGTGATGCGTATAAAATATTACAAATGACATAGAGTGGTTTAAAATATAAAATATTATGTATTTTCACTAAAGTATAATCTACCATTTCTAAAAACTTGTGCTAACATTTATTCAAACACTTTGGGGGACATCATAAACCAAATAAAACACAACAAAGGAAACAGAGGATTCGGTTCAAGCTTTTCTTCAAACACTTCGAGGGGAATATAGAAATCAAAGAAAAATAATATTATTAGGTCATATTTGTATTGTAACAGCAAGGAAAACAATAATATTAGGCCGAAGATATCAGAAAATGAAATCAATTGATATGCCGAAGATTTATACTCTCTGTTTTTTATTTTTTTTAATCACAGAGGAAACAGAGGATTTTTTTTTACCTTGATAGGCCAACAATAGCCACCGTTCGGCTTGAGGTTGATCTTATAAAATTGAAAATCATACACCCAAACGCACCTATGGAAGGAAAATTAGCCACAAACAATCACAAATCCTGAAAATAAAACAAACAAAATCGGGGAAAAAAAAAAAAGAGGGAAAACTCACCTTACCTCGGTGTGGTTGAGCATATAAATCTTCTTGGTTGAGAAGCTTAAATAAAGATCGATGGGAGAGAGAAGGTTGTCAATTTTGGAAAGAGGAAACGCCGGAACAGAGAGTAGAAATCATAACGGCTGAACAAAGTGGGAATCCTAACGGCTGAAGATAGGGGGGCGAGGGAGAGAGAGAAAAGAGGGGAAGAGGGGCATGAGGAGGCGTGTCCTAACGGCTGAAGATGAGGGGGTGAGGGAGAGAGAGAAAAGAGGGGGAGAGGGGGGTGAGAAGTCGTGCGTGAAACAGAGAGAGAGAGTGGAGAACGTGTGAGAGCAAATATTAATGTGAAACTCCCAAAACGACGTCGTTTTGGGAGACTTCACCTGTATATAACAGTGTAACCCGTAAAAAAGTTTTAAAAATTATTTTTTTTGCTCAATTTTTTTTAGAGAGCATTTATTTGTACATTTAAGAGCATAACTTTATGCATTTAAATTTATTATTGACACGTAAAAAATTATTTTTTTTGCTCAAATTTTTTTTAAAGAGCATTTATTTATGGGCAAAACTTAGATACAGTACCTTACCTTCTGTGCGTTAGGTTTCCTCACTCAAATTCTGACACGTGGCTATTTAACATTTTACACTAAACGGCGTTAGTATTTTTTTTCTCTCTCATCTGTACTCGCCCTCTCACTCAACTTCTCTCTCTTTCTCATCTGAGCTTTTCTCTCTGATCTCTCATCACAGTCTCATCAAACCACCACCACCACCACCCCTAACAACAACAACCAAAATCTAAGAAATAGAAAACCAACCCAAAATCTAAGAAATCCAACCAACGGCAAAGACCCATGAAGGGAAAGATCCGAAATGGATTTGATTATGGTTTTGGTGTAGAGCGACGATGTGGCTGAGCTGGAGTTATCCGGAGGTAGAGCTCGCACCAAACGCTCCAAAGCACCAACAACTGCCTCGACATCCTCGCTGGAGATCGGAAAATCCAAACCAAAGAGCAAGACCGGCGGAGATCGTGGCTCTCCGGAGGTGGAGGGAAAGATAAGAAGGCGCACGCACTGCTCGTCAGAGAAGACACCGCAGTGGCGGACGGGTCCAATGGGTCCGAAAATGCTTTGCGACGCGAGTGGCGTAAGGTACAAATCGGATCGACTAGTGCCAGAATACTGACCCGCTTCGAGTCCGACATTCGTGCTGACTCAGCACTCGAACTCTCACCACAAAAAATCCAGGAGCTCTGTCGCCAGAAGGAGCTATTTAGACAGCACCAATTGCAACAACAACACCACCACCATAAATGGATTTCTTAGATTTTGGTTGGTTTTTTGTTTCTTAGATTTTGGTTGTTGTTGTTTTTGGGGTGGTGGTGGTTTGATGAGAATGATGGTGGTGGTTTGATGAGAGAATACTGTGATGAGAGATGAGAGAGATGCTTAGATGAGAAAGAGAGAGAAGTTGAGTGAGTGACCGAGTACAGATGAGAGAGAAAAAAAAATCACTAACGCCGTTTAACTTAAAAAGTTAAGTAGCCAAGTGTCAAAATTTGATTGAGGGAACCTAATGCACAGAAGGTAAGGTACTGTATCTAAGTTTTGCCCTTTATTTATACATTTAAGATCATAACTTTATTAATTTAAATTTATTATTGACACGTGGCAAAGATTTGACATGTACAAATAAATTGATGACATATGGCTTAATATTCCACATATGCTTTACCAATAAAATTCTGGCACGTGGTGTTGTTTGTCCAAGTAGGATGACACATATTGATCTGGAGACATTGCCATATATGCCACATGGCAGATAATTGGCAATGTCTTCTGGTTTCATATATACTAGTTGCATATCCGTGTGATGCACGGAAATTTTTTTTTATTAAGGTATAATAATTCATACATATATAAGATGGAATTATGCACAAAACTCCATTGTGCATAATAATTAATACACACACACACACATATATATAATGGTATTATTTATATGTTTTAATTATTATATAAACTCAATCAATCATAGCAAAATGAAGTTCTTTCAAAATAAGCATATTTAGGCACACTGCCTCCCTCAAACAGCTATAACTCAACCATGTTTTATGTAGACGAACCAACCTCTTGGTGGGTTTGAGCATGGTTATGTTTTTAGGCACCCTGTCTCTCTCAAACATCAATAACTAAAAAACTTCTGATCTCCCTTCTCCCAACTATTAAATTATCAAAAACAAACAACTTCAAGGTGCAACCCTCTATTTTACTGTTGTCTTCAACCCCAAAACCGACACATTTCAATACAGGACTTACCAACTGCCTCTCTCAAACAGCTATAACTCAAGATATTATTCTATCTTGTAATATAGTAATCAAACAACCACAATGTTAGGTGGCAAAAAAAAATTCCAAATTTTTTATTTTCAACCAATTATTTTATTGACCTCTATCTCTTTCAAATTTTGCAAATATGGTTCCCAAATATAAATCACTCCCATGAAATGAGCTATCATATAATTTGAAATATCCCCCAACTAAAATAGAGTCAAGTCATATAGGAAGACTCCTAACTGTGTAAAATAGTAGTTCCAAACCCCTTATATATTTATGTCAATACACTCTATCACCCATTAACTCTACAAACTAAAAACAAAATCACATGAACATATTCACTTGAATGCAAATTTTAGTAGTACAAAAGATTCTATATATTCAAGCACACCATCACTTTCTTGGTATTCAACCAAAGAAGCAAGCACTTAAAAGTATATCATTTAGATATATCGGAGAAAATTACAAAATATAAATCAAATAAAGAAACCAACCTAATTTTTATAGAGAGCCAATTTCCAAATCCTCTAACACGTATTCATCATTTATGCAAGTCCAAGATTCTATGTTAAAAAATTTGCCACTAAATACGTATTGCCACACATGAATATGTTTAGACATGGGTGAATGTGTTTTTAAGAATTCACATGTATTTACTGGCAAATTCCTATATCAAATTTTTAGTGGCAATACATATTTATAGACATGGGTGAATATGTTTTAGGAATATGTAATGAACTTGGGTTTGCAAATTAAATAACAAAGAATAGAATTGGGTTTAATTTTCCCATGCTTTATTTTATGATCTCTACGGCTTAAATACAACCCAAATTATCCTAAGACTCCTATCCAATAAACAATTCCTATGCAGCACAACTCTTAAGCAGCAACTACACGTAACTAAAATATATGCAAACTGAATATTCCTATCCAAAGAGTACTATAATCCTATACAAAGATTAGGATACTGCTGCAATCCCAGGTAACTCTTCTACACTCTATGCATTATCCCCATGTACTCGGGTCATGACAGAATTCTAACCCAGATTAACCAAAAGGCAGCGTCCACTATCTTGAAGAGATTTTCCATAATCTATTCAACCTTCACTAACTATAGATGGTTTAAGTACTGAATTAAGGGCAAATCCGTAGATAACATAGTCCATTCGGTGACTATAAAAAGTCTTCCCTAGAAATATCTTAGAAACCTAGACCATATCTTAGACCCCACCATACTCAACCTTACGGACCTTAGTACTGAACAAAAAAAGGCCTCCACTACTTCTGCTGCACAGCTAACCTGAAGGAATGAAGAACAGAGCATACTGAAATGAAATAAAAATAAATAAACAAATACCTACAAAAATTAAGGTTCTGCAGGCAATTCTTTTTTAGTATACGACCCGTTAAAAAATAAATACAATATCTAATGCCCCCACACCCCACAATTAAGAAGAACTGCAGCAAGCAAAAGGCCAAGGGGCAAGGGCATCAAAGCACACTGTTTAAATATGAAACCCACACCCAAAGTTAGAATATAATTCCTTGTATATCAAAGAGGAAAAAAAAAAAACGCTAAAAAAAATTATAACATACCTGTGCCTTTGCAGAAACTCCACCAAGGTTACCTGCAATTGCAAAGCTTTGGCGATAACAATTAAGACTACACATGAAAAGCTGGAATATTCAGCAACATCTGCCACCAAGCACCTTTTCTATGCTCATTCTTTTCCACACTCCAAAAATAAATTAAAAATTCAAAGTTATTTATTATATAGAAACTTATATCTCAAACCCTCACTTCCTAAAAACAGAGCCACATAGAGAAATTTCCACAAATATAAAGAGTGCAAGACAGAGAGTGAGAGTGAGATGGTGAGGAAATTACCTATGGCATCAACGATTAGACCTTCTCTCTCTCCTCTCTTTTGCTCTCTCTCTTCCCATCCCGTCTTTCCATCTCTCTCTGTTGCATCTTGGCAGCGGTCAATTAAACCCCCTGAACAACTTGCAATGAAATTAGGGGTTTTATAATTTTTTTCGGTGGTATAGTGAGAAGCATCTGAAAAGTTGAAAGCTGAAGAGTCAAAAAATGGGAGAGTGAGAGTCATAGGAAGGGTAACAGTGAATTAGATTGAAATAAATTAGGGAGATCATTTGATTTAATGGGTATGAGAGATGAAGAGGTGAGGACAATGGGGAGACAAAACGGTTGAGGAGGAAGAGAGAGAGCCAGAGCAGTTTTATTATCAAATTAATTGGGGGGAGACGTGTGAGAGAGGAGGCGTGTGAGAGGGAGAGATGTGTGAGAGAAGTAAATCTGAGGAAATTACCTATGGCATCAACGATTAGACCTTTTCTCTCTCCTCTCTTTTGCTCTCTCTCTTCCCATCCCGTCTTTCCATCTCTCTCTGTTGCATCTTGGCAGCGGTCAATTAAACCCCCTGAACAACTTGCAATGAAATTGGGGGTTTTATAATTTTTTTTGATGGTATAGTGAGAAGCATCTGAAAAGTTGAAAGCTGAAGAGTCAAAAAATGGGAGAGTGAGAGTCATAGGAAGGGTAACAGTGAATTAGATTGAAATAAATTAGGGAGATCATTTGATTTAATGGGTATGAGAGATGAAGAGGTGAGGACAATGGGGAGACAAAACGGTTGAGGAGGAAGAGAGAGAGCCAGAGCAGTTTTATTATCAAATTAATTGGGGGGAGACGTGTGAGAGAGGAGGCGTGTGAGAGGGAGAGATGTGTGAGAGAAGTAAATCTGATGTGGCAAGCTTTGGAGAAGATAAAAAATTTTCTCTCAGCTCCAGCTTTTAGTTTATACTAGTCGCAATCCCGTGCGATGCACGGGAAATATATCTAATCTAATTAATCTAATGTTGTACAACATCAATATAAACAGAAAAATGAATGAAGTCAAGACAACAATTAGAACATTGCTTGAGAAAAGTTTAGGAACTACAAAATTATAAAACCAACGGAACAAAGAACACAAAAAACCAAAAAATAAAAATATTAAGCAGAATAGAAAAACCAAATAAATAAATAAAAGCATGAAACCTGGCAAAGCCAATCAGAAACCAAAGGGGAAAGAACGCACCTTTGAAACTCAAACAACAATTGAACTATATGGACCACATAAAGGCTAAAAAAAAATCTTAGCCTAGAATTTAAATAGGAAATTGGGGGTGCAATTAATTAGGGAGATGAAGAGGTCAAGAAGTTCAAGAGGTGAGGGTGAGAGAGAGGTAGATGAAAAGGTGAGGTAATTAATTGAGGAAATGAAGAGGTCAAAGAGTTCAAGAGGTGAGAAGTAGATGAAGAGGTGAGGTAGAGGAACAGCCATGAGAGAGAGAATTTATTTTTGAATAAAAGTGTGAGAGAGAATTACATAGAGGGAAGGGAAAGGTGGAAGTGTGTAAGAGTAGCAAATCTGACGTGACGGTATTTGGAGAAGCCTAAAAATTTTCTCTCAGTTTCAGCTTTTAGTTTATATACTAGGACGAATGCCCAAGTTGAAATTTAAATGCATATTTGAAATAACATATATTGTGTTTAACAGATTTAGCTGAAATATATTTATTTATATCTGAATTAATTAATAAGACCATTTAATTTATTAAATATGAGCATTTAATTGGAGTATTTAATTGGGTAGTGGGTATTTAATTTATTAATGGTGTAGTTTTTATTAAGCTCTTATTTCCACTTAAATATTAAATATTAGAAAATAATTATATATACAATAGTAAGTAAATTAGACGCAAACAAAAATAAAATATGCAAACAAAAAGAAAATATAATATAAATTGATACAAACTCAGGTAAACTTTATCTTACCCTAAGCTCTTATTTCCACTTAAATATTAAATATTAGAAAATAATTATACAATAGTAAGTGAATTAGACGCAAACAAAAATAAAATATGCAAACAAAAATAAAATACAATATAAATTGATACAAACCTAGGGATGGAACCTAAGCACTCACAAAGGGGTTGAACTTTTTGGGGAGTAGAATGACCATTAGGGCGAATGCCCAAGTTGAAATTTAAATGCATATTTGAAATAACATATATTGTGTTTAACAGATTTGGCTGAAATATATTTATTTATATCTAAATTAATTAATAAGACCATTTAATTTATTAAATATGAGCATTTAATTGGAGTATTTAATTGGGTAGTGGGTATTTAATTTATTAATGGTGTAGTTTTTATTATGGGGTAGTGGATATTTAATTTAGTTTATTTAATTCATGTGCTACCTAAGATGCTAGGTGTCAAGCAAAAGGCATTGCCAAACATGCCACATGGCAAAGATATGACAATGTCTTCTACTTTAATTTATATATATACAATAGTAAGTAAATTAGACGCAAACAAAAATAAAACATGCAAACAAAAATAAAATACAATATAAATTAATACAAACCTAGGGATGAAACCCAAGCACTCACAAAGGGGTTGGACTTTTTGGGAAGTAGAATGACCATTATGGCGAATGTCCAAGTTGAAATTTAAATACATATTTGAAATAACATATATTGTGTTTAACAGATTTGGCTGAAATATATTTATTTATATCTGAATTAATTAATAAGACCATTTAATTTATTAAATATCAGCATTTAATTGGAGTATTTAATTGGGTAGTGGGTATTTAATTTATTAATGGTGTAGTTTTTATTATGGGGTAGTGGATATTTAGTTTAATTTATTTAATTCATATGCTACCTAAGATGTTAGGTGTCAAGCAAAAGGCATTGCCAGACATGCCACATGGCAAAGATATGGCAATGTCTTCTGCTTTAATTTATATATATACAATAGTAAGTAAATTAGACGCAAACAAAAATAAAACATGCAAACAAAAATAAAATACAATATAAATTAATACAAACCTAGGGATGAAACCCAAGCACTCACAAAGGGGTTGGACTTTTTGGGAAGTAGAATGACCATTATGGCGAATGTCCAAGTTGAAATTTAAATACATATTTGAAATAACATATATTGTGTTTAACAGATTTGGCTGAAATATATTTATTTATATCTGAATTAATTAATAAGACCATTTAATTTATTAAATATCAGCATTTAATTGGAGTATTTAATTGGGTAGTGGGTATTTATTTTTATTAATATGGTGTAGTTTTTATTATGGGGTAGTGGATATTTAGTTTAATTTATTTAATTCATATGCTACCTAAGATGTTAGGTGTCAAGCAAAAGGCATTGCCAGACATGCCACATGGCAAAGATATGGCAATGTCTTCTGCTTTAATTTATATATATACAATAGTAAGTAAATTAGACGCAAACAAAAATAAAACATGCAAACAAAAATAAAATACAATATAAATTGATACAAACCTAGGGATAGAACCCAAGCACTCACAAAGGGGTTGGACTTTTTGGGGAGTGGAATGACCGCTAGGACGAATGTCCAAGTTGAAATTTAAATGCATATTTGAAATAACATATATTGTGTTTAACAGATTTGGTTGAAATATATTTATTTATATCTGAATTAATTAATAAGACCATTTAATTTATTAAATATGAGCA
>OU015771.1:32447884-32469607 GCA_907173295.1 Fagus sylvatica
ATTGTCTATCATAGTGATGGTCATTGCTCTAGATCCGACTTAGAAGGACTTTCTCCTTCATAATTGCTTTATTTCAATGTGTTTTTAAAATATCGATCGGACCAAACTTTTATTTTATTCAGATTTCATAATTTTTTTACATGTGATAGATTGTAACGGATGTATAATTATAATGGTGATGTGAAAGTGATGTTTCATCCGTTACAATTTTTCATATCAATAAATTATGAAATTATGAAAGTTTGTTTTTCACATATATTTATAACCGTATAATTTGATTAATTTCCTCTTAAAAAAAATGTCAAAAGTGGTGTCCTGAAAAAGTAAAAATGAAATGAAAGGGTACGACAGCTTGGTATTGGAGTTTTTCAAAGAATATGACATTGGATTCACACTCCAAATCATATTGCTAAGCTTGTTGTTGTCTTCTTGTTTTTGACCTGTAGTCAACTTGGCATGTCGATTGTCGACATGATGGGGCCTTGCAAGCGATCATTGGTTTATATTCTTTTCGTAATTAATCTTGATTCATTTTTATATACTTTTCATTATCTGAATGTTTGTCTAGATTTATTTTCTCAATTGGATGTGGCCATGTGGTTTACGTGTGGGACTCAAATTGTGATATGTTTTAATTTCATATCTTTTTCCTAAAAAAAAAAAAAAAAGCTCATTATCTTGCTGTCACAAAATGGATAGGTTAAAGTTAAAAAGGGTCCAGGGTGATAGTTCAACAGATTCGGAGGATTCATTCTTGGGTGTATTTTCCAATAGTTATTAATTAGAGTCTCATCAAGACCACCTGCGTATCAACATAAAAGTTTTTATTTATTTATTTTTTTTGATTAAGTGGATTCCTAAAATAATTGACCACAACATTTGATGTGTATTACAGAATCTAGGGCAATTACAGCATATGTGGCTGAGAAATTCAAGGAGACAGGAACTGATCTGATTAGGCACAATAACCTGAAAGAAGCTGCATTGGTTAAGGTGTGGATAGAGGTGGAATCCCAAACTTTCAACCCTGCAATCTCTCCCATTATAATTGAATTTTTCGTGGCGCCCAAACTAGGCAAAACCCCTGACCAAGCAATCATCGATGCCAACTTGGAGAAGCTAGGAAAAGTGCTTGATGTTTATGAGTCTAAGCTGAGTAGCACCAAGTATTTGGCTGGGGATTTCTTTAGCCTGGCTGACCTCAGCCACTTTCCTTACACTCATTATTTCATGCAGTCTCCATGGGCTTCAGTAGTTAATGACCGTCCCCATGTTAAGGCTTGGTGGGAGGACATTTCTTCTAGGCCTGCTTTCAAGAAAGTGGCTGAGGGCATGACTTTTGGTTAATTAAAAGAAATGAGACTTTTAAGGGAACATGTTGAAAGAACCTGATGAAATTTGGTGGTTGTGTTATCTTAATGAATTATTATAATAATTTGATAAAACTTTTGGTGCTTTCCTCTTTCTTCTCTTAATATTTTTTATTATATGGTGTTTTTCTTAATGTGCTTATTACTTATATATATATATATAATTATTATCTCATACACACAACATGGATATATATTTACAAATTGTGATATCAACTTTCACAAATGTCTGTAAAATTGTGTAAAATAAAATAGGGTGAGCCAATAATTGCTAAATTAAAAACCAAAGATTTATAAAAATTGGCATTAAAACAATTGAAACTGTTCTTTGCAAAATTTGGCACATGCAATGATGCATAGTGCTCGTGACTTCAAAACGGTAATTAATAAACCCGCAAAACCACCTCTCTATATAGATAAAGGACTCGAGGAGGAGATTTCAAGAAGATCATTGATTGGTTTTGTACTATAGGCTATAGCCCATATTTGCAAAGGTTTGAGAGTGCATCTCTTTCATGATAGCAATGTGTATCTTGGTCCACAGCTTCTTAATTGGGCTTTGGGCCCATTTGGTTAGAAAAATCCAAATCTCTTCACTCCTTCCATAAGTAATGATCCTTTATATCCTTTGTCTGTGAACCAAGCAACCCGTGACAACAAATGTGACAAGAAAAATCTTCACAGGTGATCCGCTGTTTGGAACTTGGAAAATGAAGTGAAATAAAATTCATCAATATAAGGTTCCGTTTGTTTTGCTATAAGTGTTTGTTTCACTGTAAAATGGTGGTCAAATGAAAAATAATTTCTGTTGACCAGAAAATTTTTTATTAAAATTTGGAAAATAATTTATGCTCAATTTTTTCTTAAACCATTTTCCAAAAATGCACGTCTCACCGTCCGCCCCTTCTGCTCTATCTTTCACACAACACTATAAAATATTTTCTGGAGCATTTTTTAGAATGCAACCAAACTCGGAAAAAAAAAATCATTTTCCTTAAAATCATTTTCATTTGAAAACATTTTGCAATGGAAAATATTTTATAGCGAAACAAACGGAGCCTAAGAAAATGGTAATTTTCTTTATAAAATTAATTTTTTTCTATTTTTATTATTATTTTTTTAACTTTTCTCTTTTTTGATGAATTACCATAAAAATACGGCAATCTGATTTATTTGATCGGGAAGTAAATCATGCAAATGTTAGAGAAATATATTATTATTTGGCTTATTTTCAATTTTTTTTTTTTTTTTTTGGTATAAGGTGATATTATATATATATTTTTTAGGCCTTTAGAAATTATAAAGACCTTAAAAATATTTGGGATGAGGCCTAGGGCGGTCACCCATCTCGTCCTTGCCCAGGACCACCCCTGTATATAGGTGCACCAAAGTAATAGATGAACGTGTTAACTAATAACTACACTATCATGGAACAACGAAAGCACACCAAGTAGTCTTTTTGCCCTTTAATAATAAGTGGATATTAAGCAATTGGTAGCTTAGATGGGGCGGTCACCCATCTTGCCCTTGCCCAAGACGACCCCTGTATATAAGTGCACCAAAGTAATAGATGAACGTGTTAACTAATAACTACACTGTCATGGAACAACGAAAGCACACCAAGTAGTCTTTTTGGCCTTTAATAATAAGTAGATATTACGCAATTGGTAGTTTAGATGGGGCAGTCACCCATCTTATCATTGCCCAGGACCATCCCTGTATATAAGTGCACTAAAGTAATACATAAACTTGTTAACTAATAAGTAATAACTACACTGTCATGGAAGAACGAAAGCACACCAAATAGTCTTTTTGTCCTTTAATAGTAAGTGGATATTACGCAATTGGCAGCCCAACATTATTTTCTGTTATGTCTGGGGTCGGTGTAATCATATCAGAGCGTATGTAACAAACTGGAACCGTAGCAGTAGGTGTGGCCACGTTAGTTGCTGTGTTGATCAATTTATTGAAGAGTAAAAGTAGTGGGCTTTTTTTGGCAAATACTATGTAGTCCCTACTCACTAGTAGTAGTGGACAAGTTGGTTGTTGGGCAGCTGTGTTGAATAACTAATAAAATTGAATAGTAGTAATGGGTTGGTGATTTGCTGCAGAAAAATAGATAGTAGTGGCTAGTGGTTGTCTCAAAACTCACATTTCACATTTACTGATTTACACTAATGTTATATGCACACACTGCTCAATGGTCAATGCACATAGAAACAAGTATTTATACATTTATAATAAGTGATTGATGGGTTCGAAACATTATTTTGATAGATAATTGCATTGTAATGTATTTTAAAAAAATTACTTTCTATCTTTCTAGTTTCAATTTTTTGATATCTTTTTAAAACTAAATGAATATTAATTTAGATTTTCATGAAGAAAAAAATAAAATAAAATAATACTTATTTAGCAAAAAATATATAGAATAGTACTTGAAAAGTCGGCAAACCAATAATTGAGGAGGAAAAAATAAACATGAAGAATGTAATCAGCTGCCACGTACTTTCTACTTCCTATTTCCTTGGACTTTTACGGTTTTACAGAGATCAAGTTAAGAATTCTCATTCGGCCAAAAAAATAAATAAATCAAAAATCAAAAATTTCTCAATTCTAGAAAAGAAAATTGAAACTCCACCCTACCTTGCAAATACCTATATAAATGGATCGGAAGAGGCCTGTGGTATAAGGTATATTGCTTGCTCTATTTTCTCTTACTCTTTGTTCTTGGTCATATTCACCACCGTCCATACCATCATGGCAGCCATCAAAGTCCATGGAATCACTCTCTCAACAGCTACAATCCGAGTTCTCGCTGCCATTAATGAGAAAGAGCTAGACTATGAGTTAGTTCTTGTAGACATGAGCGTTGGTGAACATAAAAAAGAACACTTCCTGTCCCGCAATGTAAGGAAAATAAAAACATTCATGTATCTCAAACTGTTTAAGGATCAAGTACAAATATGCCTTTTCCAATCCTTCTATTTCCTATAAGCCTTCATTATTATCATATAGAAGAAACAAAAATGAACAGGTTCAATTTTTTTTTTTTTTTTATAATTATTATAGTCTCTTTGAATCTAACATTTCCTTGTATATGCAGCCATTTGGTCAAGTTCCAACCTTTGAAGATGGAGATCTCAACCTCTTTGGTAAGTCTATGCAATTGACGACATTAATTTTACTTTCCCTTAGGCAAATGGAAAGAGATGATATATTTCAATCACTTTTTTTTTCCTAATTAAAAAAATTAGAATAATGGTTAAATGATTAAATTCATAGTTTCCTGTTAATTTATCACTTTCCTCTCCCTCGATTCCAAATCCTCATACTTCGACCTTTTTGTAATGCAGAATCAAGGGCAATTACTACATACATTGCCCATGAGTATGCTGACAAGGGAACCCAGCTGATATACAAAGACTCAAAGAAGATGGCAATTACATCGGTTTGGATGGAGGTGGAGGCCCAACAGTACGACCAGGCAGCTTCAAAGCTAGCTTGGGAGCTGGCAGGAAAGCCTTTATTTCTTGGCATGAGTTCAGACACAGCAATTGTGGAGGAAAATGAAGCTAAGCTGGCTAAGGTACTTGATGTCTATGAGAATCGACTGGCACAGTCAAAATACTTGGGAGGTGACTGCTTCACCCTGGCGGATCTGCATCATTTGCCCACTATTCATTACTTGATGGGGACACAAGCTAAAAAACTCTTTGATTCACGCCCCCATGTCAATGCATGGGTAGCTGATATCACAGCAAGGCCAGCTTGGTTGAAGGTCATTGCCTTGCAAAAAAAACAGTAAGGCAGTAGTAACTGTTGCTGGCTACTACTCTCTGGTATTTTGTCTCCAATAAGTATATGCTTTGGAATTCATGTATTTTGATTTTGGTGCTTAACAGTCTGCCATTTCCAAATGGAGACTGTTTCTAGATTGCTTTAATAAGTTGTCACTGTAATTTTGTCTTCAATCTTCAAGTTGAAGGCATCAAGTTTATGCACTATTTCAAACTAATGAGTGAATTGTCCCTTGTACATGTGCAATGGGACTTGTTTAAATAATACATATATACATACTGCTCAAGTTCATGCCCCACATAACTACACTTAACTCGAGTTTAATCCTCTCTCTCTTTCTCTCACCTTACCAACATCCCAAATTCATACAATTGTGTGTTGTGGTGATGTGTGATGAGTCCCACATTAAATATATATAAATTAGAGAAAACAATAATACAAGTTTTGTTAACAAAGAAAACAAGGTAAAATTTAAAATGAAAGCACTATTTTCAAATGCAAAGTGAGGATCTCAATGAATTGGTAAGTGTCAAACTGTCCAAGTTTATCTTATCCCCTATGAAACTATAGCCTGGAGGCAAATCACAAAGTTTCTCTGAGGTATTATTTGGAAGATTAATGAAATTACCTAGTTGGATTTCCATGGCCTAATTTAATTGATAGATTCACTAAAAATACTCACGATATATATATTATTAGATCCAAGAAATTAATAAAATTACTTCATTTCACTTCGAAATTAATGAATCCTAAAATTGAGAGGAATCATGTACATAAATTTGGCCTATCCATAAAGGATTTCATATGAGGTCTCCATGGGTCTAATGGAAATTATAGCAATAGTTTTTCTACAGAATATGCTTTTTTCTTGATAAAATTTTCTAATATTTAAAGGTGAAACAAACAGAGCCTTAGTTTATTCAGAGGAAAGAAAGTGAAGGGCATCACATTATTGGAGCACCAGAGTAATAGATTAACGTTTACAAAAAGACCAACAAATGAAAACCAAGTCTATGCCCTTCCTTTCATCATTTTCCGTTCTCTAGTGAATGGATGTAAAGTGATTGGCTGCTTTAACAATTACAGTGCTTCTGTCAAGTCGTGGTTTAAACTAACAATTACAGGGGCTTTGGGTTGTGACATCAGAGCATATGTATGTAATAATGTAACATCCTAGTAGCTGCTGGTCGAATCGTTTTATAAGCCACTTGCAGCCAGGCACAAAGAGCTTTGGCTATAATTTGTCAACTAGTGGCAAAACCGCGCGATGCGCAGAAAACTCCCAATGACATGTAATATTTTCAGACTGAATTACAAACATAATTATGGCCCTATACAATTTTATTCACAATAACATATAACTTAAAGCTCCTAGGTGAATATAACAACAAAAAATAAACAAAGAAACCAAAGGGAAAAGAACGCACCTTTGAGACTCAAACAACAATAGAACCATAAGGACCACAAAGAGACTAAAAAAAAAATCCCAACATAGGATTTAAATAGGAAATTGGGGGTGCAATTAATTGGAGAGATGAAGAGTTCAAGGAGTTTAAGAGGTGAGAGAGAGAGAGTGGTAGATAAAAAGGTGAGGTAATTAATTGAGGAGATGAAGAGGTCAGGAAGTTCAAGAAGTGAGCTGAAGAACAGTTATGAGAGAGATTTTTTTTTTTTTTTTAATAAAAGTGTGAGAGAGAATTAAATAGAGGGAAGGGAAGGTGGTGAAAGTGTGTGGGAGCAACAAATCCAATGTGGCGGAATTTGGGAAAGCCTAAAAATTTTCTCTCAACTTCAGCTTTTAGTTTATACAAGGTTGTAGCAAACATGAAAAAAAAAAATGGGACAATTGATTAAAAAGCAACACCAGTAACATTGTATTCGTATTTTTAGACTCCATGCTTCCCAATTCATTAGAATTAACATCCTCTCCATTTCAAGTAAGATTGAGAACATACATTTTCCTATTGAAATTTATTTAATGATTATGACCATTATGGGTTCCAAGGCTTGTTTATTTTACTTTGGTAATTTTTTTATTCTTTTTTGTTGTGCTAGTTATCTCTATAATTATTTTTTGGAAAGTAAAACTTTCTTTGAATATAAAGTTAATTTGTGTCACACTTCAAAAGTTAAAACTCTCTTAACCGTCTAGTAGTACTTTTATGCTTTAGAATCTTTTGGAGGTGTCGTTGAATAAATCCTCCCCAAAACTCACATAGTTTTTGTTTTTGACTGATGAATTTTGAATTAGGCGACGGATTGTGGTTTTTAATTTGTGGCCCAAAGATATGAATAGGATAAATGCTATTTTATGGTGGGTGTTGTTTTTTATTTGTGGCCCAAAGATAGGAATAGGATAAATGTTATTTATGGTGTGAGTGTGATTTTTTATTTGTGGCCCAAAGATAGGAATGTGTGTGTGTGTGTGTGGCCCAAAGATAGGAATAGGATAAATGTTATTATGGTGTGAGTGTGATTTTTTATTTGTAGCCCAAAGATAGGAATGTGTGTGTGTGTGTGTGTGTGTGTGTGAGAGAGAGAGAGAGAGAGAGAGAGAGGTCTTAATATATTATATATTAATCGCTAACCCGTGCAATGCACGGGACAGTTCGACAAAAGATATTTTTATATGACATATTTAATTAATAAGAAATCATCTTCATCTTATTCCTCTTGTTCGTAATTACCAAAAAAGAGAAACAGTCATTGTGCAAACAACAACTAATAAACATATTGCATTAAAAGACAGTGGCCTCTTATTGCATTGCTTTTTTTCTTAAAACATTGACATTGGAGGTGGGGAAATCTAAATCTAAAATAGGCCCATAAATGAATAGCCCATATCAAGGGATAAAATGTAAAAGTCGGCCCAAGCCCACAAGAGAGGTTAAAGTATCAAGGTCGGCCCAAGCCTGTATCAAGGGGTAAAGTATAAAACTCGGCCCAAGCTCTTATCAGAAGTCAAAGTATGAAGCTCGGCCCAAACCTATTGCAGAGGCCAAAGCACAAAGCTCGGCCCAGGCCGTATCACAAGTCAAAATGCAAAGCTCGGCCCAAAGCCTAAAGCACATAGAATATAGTACTTGTCAATAGAATCTTTGTACTTTATTGTACTTTACTGAATAAAGAATTGTCCCACATTGGGGAAAGGGAACAAAGTACAATGTACTGTGTACTATAAATTCAAAAGTAAACATTAATAAAGGAGGGTGGTTATTTTTGGAAAGTCTGACTAAAGTACTTTTTACTACTTTAAGAAATTAATTGTAGCACTGAAACTTACCCACTACAATTGGCGCCGTCTGTGGGAAAGTACTTTTACAGAAACAAAATTCCGAAGAAAATGACTAGCCGAATAAAAAAAGCGACCGAGTACGCAGACCGAGGAAAGGAAACAATGATCCCAGAAGAGGAAGATCCCTTAGTAGAAACGGACCTCTCCTCTAATAATGAAAAAAGGTGGCCTGAAGGTTCTCCTTCTGAAAAAGCACTCCGAGGCCGAAGAATCATCATCAGATCAGAGGTCAGGAGAGAACAGAAACCTGAACCATCACACCGATATCGTGAACCCTCCAAAATAGACAGAAGATCAAGGCTAACCGAAGAACCACGAACGGGTAGTTCGACTAGTGACCGAACCTGGGATGAATATAATGAAGACACAGTGGAGGCACTACAACAACAGGTTCTTGACCTAAAAAAGAAGTTGAAGAAAAATAAGCGGTCCAGAAGACCACAACATTCTAGCCGATCGAAGGTTAGAACCAGACATACAAAATGTCTGTCATCTGAAAGCTCCAGCAGGTCCACCGCGGAAACTGATGAAGAAGAAAGCTCTGACGGGAGACATAAAGGGGGGAGAACTTTGAACAGAGGGTCAAGGGGCAACTGGTCCGAATCCCCCTCAGCCGTAAGACAACCATACGGAGAAAGAATAGGGCGGGAAACGGTGTGGAAAGCCCTTCATCCAGATATCACACTCTCCATTTTCTAAAGAAATAGAAAGCGCCCGTCTGCCAAGAAACTTTTCAGCACCGACCTATGTAATGTACGACGGCAAGGCCGACCCTGTCGGGCATATTAGCCATTATAGACAAAGCATGGCTATACACCTCGGCAACAATGCTCTGATGTGCCGAATGTTCCCATCAAGCTTGGGACCGATGTCCCTTCGATGGTTCAACCGCCTTCCACATTCCTCGATTTTTTCTTGGAATGAATTAGCCGAGGCATTTGTCTCCCGATTCATAACAAACAGTCGGAAACCTAAGGAGTTTGCCTCCCTAATGTCTATGAGAATGAAGGACTCAGAGTCACTGAAAAAACTATTCGGCCAGATACTGGGAAGTCTATAACGAGGTAGACGGTGGTACAGAAGATATGGCCATGAAGACCTTTAAAGAGGGTTTGCACCCCGAATCCGAGTTAAGACACAGTCTCTCCAAAAGATCGGCGAGAAACATGCGAGATCTTATGTCGCGAATTGAACAGTACGTACGTGTGGAGGAAGACAGAGCTAGAACTGGGGCATTATCCGCACAAAATCGACCCCAAAGAAGGCCCAACAATACGGAGCAAAAAAGGGCCGAAATACCGCCGAGGAATCCTACCCGTTTTCCACGACCGAAAGAAGCAGTCGGGGTATATACAGTTTTTAATCAACCAATTTATCGTATTATGGGCGACATAAAAAATGAACCTTTCTTCATGTGGCCTGCGCCCCTGGGTGGAGATCCAACTAAGAGGGATCCCAATAAATACTGTTCCTATCACAGAGAAAAGGGCCATATGACCGAGAAATGTTTCACATTGAAAAAGCACCTAGATGATCTGGCCAAAGCCGGACATCTACGATGCTACATAAATGATGGCCAGAGACAACATTACCATGAAGGGCCAACGATCGTTCACAACACCAAACCAGCTGCAAGGATCATAGAAACAATCCATACTTCTCGGTCGAATGGGCATTCATACGATCGACTAAAATCCGACTTAAAGAAAGCTCAGCACCTTCGAGAGGTTTTTCAAATACATGAAGGATCAGTTATATCCAAAAAACCGAGGATGGATTATCCAGAAAATGAACAGCAGATTTTCTTCTCCGACGAGGATTTGAGAGATGTCCAGACCCCACACGACGATCCATTAGTAATCAAATTGAGAATTGGGGACTCGGATGTCAAACGGGTACTGGTAGATCAAGGCAGTTGTTCTGAAATAATGTACCCAGACTTGTTTCACGGATTAGGTCTCAAACAGACCGACCTGCAACCTTACGACGCACCCCTAGTTGGATTTTCAGGAGAAAGCGTTCGGCCGATGGGACGGATCACATTGAACGTCCATACCGGACCAATCAGTTTGGAAACAGAATTTGTGGTAATAGACGTACCGTCCCCCTACACAGCAATTATGGGACGAAGATGGCTGCACAGGTTGAAAGCCGTGCCTTCCTCTTTTCATCAAAAACTCCGTTTCCCAACAGATTTCGGTATAATGGAGATTAAAGGCGACCAAGTTGCCTCCAAGCAGTGCATCATGGCGGCGGTCAAACAGAATCCCCCAGATCCAAAACAAAAGGGGAAAATGGTGTCACAATGCTCCAAGGGTTTATAGCAGTTAGAGAAGGCGAAGGGACACCCACACAGAGACATACTCGTCCTGTGAAGAATTAGATACGGTGATTTTCTCCTCTGATCCTGAGAAGTATTTCAAAATCGGCCGAGAGCTCAGTCCAGGCAACCGAACCGAACTCATAGACTTCCTCGTAGGCAACGTGGACGTATTCGCTTGGGATCCCTACGAAGTACCAGGTGTAGACCCCAATTACATCGAACATCGGTTGAATACAGATCCTCACTCCAAACCAGTGCAACAGAAGGCGAGGAGATCAGCTCCAGTGCATGCAGAAGCAGTACAAAAGGAAGTAGAGAAGCTATTGCAAGGCCGGAGCAATACGGGAAATCCAATATCCTACATTGGCTTTCTAACACAGTGGTAGTAAAGAAAGAAAAACGGGAAGTGGAGAGTATGTGTAGACTTCACCAACCTCAACCAAGCATGCCCAAAGGACCCCTTCCCCTTACCCAAGATCGATCAGTTGGTAGACGCAACAGCTGGGCACGACCGAATGAGTTTTCTGGACGCCTTCCAAGGGTACCATCAGATTGCCCTATCAGCCGAAGACAGAGAAAAAACCGCATTCATCACCCCACTGGGGATATATTGCTACAAAGTAATGCCGTTCGGTCTAAAAAACGCCGGCGCCACATATCAACGGATGGTCACTAAGATGTTCAAAGATCAAATAGGGAAGACAATGGAGATATACATTGATGATATGGTTGTGAAAAGCAGGTTGTCTCAAGACCACTTAAAGGATTTGACGGAGACATTCCGGGTATTAAGACTGCACAGAACTACCGATTGAACGCTTCAAAATGCGTATTTGGGGTCGGCTCTGGAAAGTTCCTAGGGTTCATGGTATCACATAGAGGTATTGAGGTAAACCCAGATCAAATCAAGGTCATCCAAGAACTAAAAGCACCACGAACTCACAAAGAAGTCCAACGCCTAACAGGTATGACCGCAGCCTTGAGCCGATTCATTTCAAGATCCGCTGACAGATGCCAACCCTTCTTTCCAACTCCTGAAGAAAGAGCACTACTTTCAAATGGGACGACAAATGTGTTTCGGCCTTTGAAGATCTGAAGAGGTACCTTTCTTCCTCCTTGCTCTTGTCCAACCCTACACCAGGTGAACCACTTTTTCTGTATTTGGCCGTATCTGACCGAGCTGTAAGTGCCGTATTGATTCGAATCAAAGATACCGTCCAGTGTCCAGTATATTATGCAAGCAAAACTATGACGGAGGCAGAAACGCACTATCCCCCTTTAGAGAAGGTCGGCCTAGCGTTGATCACTGCGGCCGACAAGCTACCACAATATTTTCAAGCACACACCGTTTACTTGGTAACGCAATACCCGGTGCAAGCCATGTTTAACAAGGCCGACTTCACGGGACGGATTTGGAAATGGGGAGCGAAGATTAGTGCGTTAGGCGTAAAATATCTGCCAAGAACTGCCATAAAGGGGCAGGTGCTGGCCGACTTTCGTTGCAGAATTCGCACCGACCTCGGAACAAAATAACTTAGGCGAATCAACGCCCCGAGAAGACTCGCCCGACCATACACGGGTGGTGGAAGGTGTATGTAGATGGAGCTTCCAATTCCAAAGGATCAGGAACCGGGGTGGTCATAATAACGCCGGATGAAACCGTGATTGAACAATCGATTCGTCTTAATTTTAAAACTTCTAACAATGAGGCCGAATATGAAGCAGTCCTGGCTGGATTGAAATCGGCAAAAACGTTGGGAGCCAGACGTCTGATCGTCTACTGCGATTCGTTGTTAGTAGCAAGTCAAATCAACGGGGAGTACATGGCTCGGGATGAGCGTATGTCGGCCTATCTGTTGAAAGTTCAGACGGCCATGACCGATTTCGAAACAGTAAGAATCGAACAGATCGGTCGAAACTTGAACAATCACGCGGATGCATTGGCAACGTTGGCATCTGTTCTGAGTGCAGATTTTAAACGTTTTATACCAATTGAGACCCTCACAACGCCCAGCACCGATCAACCTGCGAACTACATAAATGCTATTACAGTTGGGCCGTGTTGGATGGATCCCTATGTCACCTACCTTAAAGAGGGCGTTCTACCGGAACAGAAAAAGGAAGCCGAAATTATCAGAAGGAAAAACCGCGAGGTTCTGGTTGTCAAAGGACTTGAAACTCTACCGACGGTCCTTCTCGGGACCCTATCTTTTATGCGTTCACCCTGACGTTATCGAGGATTTGCTATACGAGATACATGAAGGCATCTGTGGAAGTCATACTGGGGGCAGATCTCTGGCACACCGAGCTCTTACCCAGGGATATTGGTGGCCCTACATGCAGAAAGACGCAGTGGACTATGTCAGAAAGTGCGATAAATGTCAAAGATTCTCACATTCGCTTCATCAACCAGGCCGGAGAGCTGCAGCCATTAGTAAGTCCGTGGCCATTTGCACAGTGGGGCATGGACCTGGTCGGACCCTTACCTAAAGGCAACAGGTAATAGACGATGGTTGATTGTCGCTACAGACTATTTCACAAAATGGGTCGAGGCCGAACCTCTGGCAAACATCAGAGACAGAAGATTCAATTAAGTTCGTCTGGAAGAATATTATAACCAGGTTCGGAATACCCAAGACTATCATCTCTGATAATGGGACACAATTCACCAGTAAACCTTTCACGAAGTATTGCTTCAGAACTCGGTATAAAAAACGTGTACAGTTCACCAGCATATCCTCAGAGTAATGGACAAGCCGAAGCCTCGAACAAAACCGTGTTAGACGGAATCAAGAAAAGGCTGGAAGATGCCAAGGGAAGATGGGTGGAAGAATTACCTAATGTCTTGTGGACTTTCAGAACCACTCCACGGAGGTCAACAGGGGAGACCCCATTCTCATTAGCATATGGATCGGAAGCAGTCATCCCATTAGAAATCGGACTCCCCACTCTCAGAACATCGGAATGGGAACCAACAAGGAATGATCTGGCTCAATCCCAAGCTCTAGACTTACTAGAAGAAAGAAGAGAACAAGCAATGATCAGGTTAGCCTCCTACCAGCAGCAACTGAAAAAGGGATACAACAAGAACATTCGACCAAGGTCCTTTCAACAAGGAGATCTGGTCCTCAGAAAAGTTTTGAGCAACACTAAAAAACCGACCGACGGTAAGCTGGGGCCAAACTGGGAAGGACCGTACAGGGTGCGATTTGTCACAGGAACAGGAGCCTATCACCTAGAAGACTTGAATTCTTTACCCTTGCCTCGGCCATGGAATGTCAGCAATCTTCGGAAGTATTTCCATTAGTTCATATCTTTTTATTCCCGTACAAAAAAAAAAAAAAAAAAAAAAAAAAAAAAAAAAAAAAAAAAAAGGGGGGGTAGTTTGGTATGGATGTTTAGCACAAGTTGTAAACTAATAATGAATAAGAAAAACAAAAGGTGGACGTAGGCCCCATTGGCCGAACCACGGTAAATCTGGTGTCCCTACCACTTCACTATCCTTGTTCATAAACAGTTAAAAGTTAAAAACTTAAAAATAACTTGACTTAGGCTTCGGTCAACCGAAGAGGTTTCCAAGCACTGAGGTCCAGGGGGACTGGCAAGTTAAAAGTTAAAAGCTTAAAAATGACTTGACTTAGGCTTCGGTCAACCGAAAAGGTTCCCAAGCACTGAGGTCCAGGGGGACTGGCAAGTTAAACTTAAAAATAACTTGACTTAGGCTTTGGCCAACCGAAGAAGGTTTCCAAGCACTGAGGTCCAGGGGGACTGGCAAGTTAAAAAAAACTTAAAAATAACTTGACTTAGGCTTTGGCCAACCGAAAAGGTTTCCCAAGCACTGAGGTCCAGGGGGACTGGCAAGTTAAAAGTTAAAAACTTAAAAATAACTTGACTTAGGCTTTGGTCAACCGAAGAAGGTTTCCCAAGCACTGAGGTCCAGGGGGACTGGCAAGTTAAAAAAAACTTAAAAATAACTTGACTTAGGCTTTGGCCAACCGAAAAGGTTTCCCAAGCACTGAGGTCCAGGGGGACTGGCAAGTTAAAAAAAAGCTTAAAAATAACTTGACTTAGGCTTTGGCCAACCGAAAAGGTTTCCAAGCACTGAGGTCCAGGGGGACTGGCAAGTTAAAAAAAAGCTTAAAAATGACTTGACTTAGGCTTTGGCCAACCGAAAAGGTTTCCAAGCACTGAGGTCCAGGGGGACTGGCAAGTTAAAAAAAATTAAAAATGACTTGACTTAGGCTTTGGCCAACCGAAAAGGTTTCCAAGCACTGAGGTCCAGGGGGACTGGCAAGTTAAAAAAAATTAAAAATGAACTTGACTTAGGCTTTGGCCAACCGAAAAGGTTCCCAAGCACTGAGGTCCAGGGGGACTGGCAAGTTAAACTTAAAAATAACTTGACTTAGGCTTTGGCCAACCGAAGAAGGTTTCCAAGCACTGAGGTCCAGGGGGACTGGCAAGTTAAAAACTTAAAAATAACTTGACTTAGGCTTTGGTCAACCGAAAAGGTTCCCAAGCACTGAGGTCCAGGGGGACTGGCAAGTTAAAAGTAAAAGTACAAAATAACCCGAATTAAGCTTCGGTCAACCGAAACGGTTCCCAAACAATAGGGTCCAAAGGGACTGGCAAGTTAAAAGCTTAAAATATAATTAGACTTCGGTCAAACCTGAGGGTTCCTAAATGCAAAACCCCAAGAAGACTATTAGGATAAAAGTTGGAACGACCGACCCGGCTTCGGCCTCGGTCGAAACCAAGCTTTCCAAATACTGAGCTCCTTAAAGAAAAGAAAGTTGGAAAAACTAACTCGACTTTGGCTTTCCTCAACCTAAGGGATTCCAAGAGCTATAGTCCGAGAAAACTAACAAGTCTAAAATAGAAACCAACTCAAAATTCAGTAAAAGTTAAATAAACACATTCGGCATACAAGGATATAAGTAGAAAACATGCTCAAGCAAAAATGGGATTCACATAAAAGGCGCTCTTGGTTATAAAAACACAAAGGTTAGCTGTATCATTCCCCCCTTCTTATGAAGGAAACAGGGAACACAAAAACAAATTGTATCATTCCCCCCTTCTTATGAAGGAAACAGGGAATACAAACGTAATACATTTCAAAAGTGAAAACATTAAAACTAATCTACTACGTCAATGGTTTCATCAACGTCCGAACCCTCTTCTCCTTCTTGAGATTCAGCAGCAGGGATTTGATCATCAGGCCTATCCTCGGCCGCCTTAGTGTCATCAACCAGCACGGGCTCACTTAAGGCTTCAGGGGACCCAAGAACTGCCGGATCTCCAGCGGCACCCTCACCAGCCACCAACTCTTTTCCCTCCTCTGGCACAAGAACCTCATAAGGTTGACGTGAATACACCAAGTCATATAAGTCAGAGTCGTCATCAACCCCGGCATTATCTAGGGCCTGGTGCCATCCTTGGACGAAATACTTGTTGCACTCGCCTCTGAGTTGATATCTTAGATCCTGGGATGCTTGGTTAACACCTTGGTCATAGTAAGCCTGAGCCCCCTTTTCAGCCCTCACTTCGGCCTCAGCCAGCGCCTCTTTAAGCTGGCTATTCTCAATTCGAACTTGAGAGGCAGATTTATATTCAGCGTCCAGCTTTCTCTGAAGCTCGGCCACTTGATTCTGCAAATTTAGCAGACCAGCTTCGGCACTCTTTTGGGCACTCTCAGCAGCACGAATTCTTACAGAGGCCGAGCTCTCAAGATCCTTAAGGCGCTTGATCTCGTCGGTAGACAAGTTAAGGCGACGCTCGGTCTCCAAAAGTCTGTTGCCAGCTTCAAATATACCTTGAACGGCCTAAGAAAGAAGCAAAGAAAAGATAAATTGAAAAGGAATGTGTGTCTAAATAAGATGAAGGGCACATGTAACATGCATAATGAAACATTGAAGTGCTAAACTTACCAGGATAGAGTCACGCTTGAGATTCTCCAACATATATTTGGATCTCTTTTCCTGCCAGACCTTCATGTCTTCCGGAAGGAGGAGAGCTTTTCCAACTGCTTCGGCCACTTGCCCTCCTCGAACTCCTCTCCCGCTCTTGAGGACCGAATCTCCCTTATCGACCGATCGATTCTCAAGAAGGAAAGAGCAACTCCACGGTTGTTGCAAGTCGTCTTGACCCACACAACCTTGAGGAATTTGACCCGTGGCTTTTTGAAGAGCTCGGTTATTCTTACTCTTAGCCTTCTTTGGAGACTTGGCCTTTGAAGGTTGGGCTGGAGACGACCCCTCCTGAACGCAGCCTTCATCATCCTGCGCCGCTCCTCTCTTCCTTTTCTTCCTCATAACACCTTCTCCTTGGGAAAATCCAGGGGGAAGAGGTAGGGGAGAGGCAGTTGGTGAAGTCCGCGACGTCCCTGAAGCCGACGTCCCAAGCACATCCGCTATGCTGACGGTTCTTGGTTGGACCGGCATCTCTTCGGTCGGTTTAGGATCGGGGTCAAAAATAGACGGAAACCGAATGATTGGAAGACCGGCTTCCGAAGATTCAATGGAAGGAGTAAAGTTAGGATCGCTGAGAGGTGGTACAAGCCGAGGTACTTGTACTCCTTTTCTAGCCGTTAAGGGGACCGCTTGGATGATATCCTCCTGATCCTTCCCGGGCCGCACGACCGAAACCTCTTCCTGTCTAAAATGTTTTACAATGGGACCTTTCTGGAAGGATTTGTATGAAGGCACGTAGTCCAGTAAGACGGATGCCGCCCGAGGCCGACCACCCGAATCAATAAAACAGGGTTTCTGAAGGAGGTGTTCGACTGTTCTCCTTTCCACAAGTTCTACTTTCTTAGATGTAAAAATCTTATCTGACAAGGAAAAAGAAACATTCGGTCAAGACAAACGAAAATAGATAAAAATACGTTGCATAAAAGACGCGAAACAGTTAGACATAAAACAGTTAAAACCTGGTACACCGGGCCTCAAAGAGCAATTAATCTGGGGGTTTTGCCAGTTCCCCGTGAACACCAAGAAATCTTCATCTCGGCCCTTGCTAGAGTCCGGAAGCCCGGTCACCAGTTTTCTATAAGCGTTACGGGCAAATAGGGTATATTGGTCCCTACCGGTCGCTTGGAGACTATATACATATGTTATATCATGTACAGTGAGGTCTAGGCCCAATTTCTCCATGAGAACGGCCGTCCCCATTACTATCCTAAAAACATTAGGGGCACACTGAATGGGGGCTAGTCTAAAATGAGCTAAAAACTGTAATAAGAAAGTATGCATGGGTATTCTAACCCCTCCTTCGATTATTGCTACCATGGGAAGCACAAGGTCTTGATTCAGGACAAGTGCAAGATCACCGTAAGGAACGTACCGAATGTGTACGTCCTCGGGAATCCCGTAACGTTTTTTAAACTCTACGATTTTCTCTTCGGTATCTACGAGTTTGGCAAATTTACCCATAACGTAAAAAACAAAATAAAAAGTTTTTTGGACCGAAGAATACTACTAGGACGACGGAAGGAAAATACAAAGAGTAGAAAAAGACTTACTGACGTGAAGACGGCACAGAAGAGTTAAGAAAGATAGACTCAGAGGACTGAAGGGGATGTTTTTTATCTCTAGAAGTGAAAGTAAAGAGTAAAAATGAAGTGGGGTCTTCCCCCTTTTATACAAGAGTGGATGGGCTAAGGAAACCGGGACTTAGCCGGTCATGGGCCGGTAAAAATCAGAGAGCCAGTGAAATAGCTTCTCTCGGCCCCCAAAAAAGCCTTCATAATGATTTGATGGCCTAGGGAACACATAACGGCGTAATAAATGACGCCAGCCGTCATTCATTTAATAGCCGAAAATCGAAAAGACCCCAACGTCAGGTCACCATTAATAAAAGCATCCCTATACACCGAAAAGGTGAAACTCTGCCTTCTCATTAATCACTTCAAAAACTGACCGATCTAGTGATTATCTCTACGGTCTGTGGATTACATTAGTTGAAGCATTCTGATCAGACCGAACGTTTCTACCGAGGACCGTAAGATCGGTATGAGGCATGTATTGATCCATTTATCTCAATTCTAACAAAAAACATCCAAAGTATATATGCCGAGGATAATTCGGAGCAACGAGATAAGCTCGACCCTAGCGATAAACGAACTTGCCTTTACAAAAAAAACAAACAAAACAAAACAAAACAACAACAACAACAACAAACAAAACATTCATATATAACTCAATTCAGATCTATGACAAAGTTGTTTTTCTTATATATGTATAGGGGACAATTACATAAACAAACCCCCTTAGTCACCCATGTTTACATTATCTTCTTTATCAGAGACACCTTTCTTAAACCCCTTCGGTCAACGTTCATTTCCCCTCGTTAGTAACGAACTTTCCAAAAGTTCTGTCGTTGGTGTACATGGAAACCTTTATGCTGATCACGACAAACATTCCTACGAATCCAAGACCGAGAACCCCAAATGAATGGGATAATATGTCTGTTTGGTGCGATTTGCTTCAATGGAGAAATGAAATGTATAATGCAGTCATAGATGCATTCAAGGATCATAGGCAGATCCCTCCTTGATCATCCACGTCTACATTATCTTCTTTATCAGAGACACCTTTCTCCATATCTTGAACCTCTTCAGTCTGGGCCCGCTCTTGATGATCAAAAACTTCGGCGTTTTCCATGACCGTAGGACCGTCAAAGGCTTCAAGACCTCCCAAAACCTCAACGTTTGTTTCTTCAAGATTTTCAGGGGTTCCTGAATCATAGGGTCGATAACGTCGGCCCAAGACGTAAAGCTCAGACTCATCATCAACCGCAGCTTGCTCAAGAGCCAGCGCCCACCCCTTCAGGAAATTAATATTACATTCCCTACGCATTTGAAATCTCAAAGACCCTGCAGCATCTGCAAAACCCCGGTCGTAGGTTGCCTGAGCTTCATTCTCAGCATCACTTGACACCTGCCGAGCTTCAGCCAACTCGGCCTTAAGTTTATCAATTTCCGCCTGTAATCCACTGGAACGGTCACATTCTCGTTCCAGCTTAGCCGACATCTCCACCAGTTGGCATTCGGCCTTCTGAAGCCCTTCTTCGGCAGATTTGTGTTGACTCTCGACCTCCCGAATTCTAGCAGACGCCGCCTTCTCGACTTCACGCAACCTATCGTTTTCAGCGAGAGATTCGTTAAGAAGACGTTCGGCTTCTATCAGTCGATACCCGGCCTCGAAAACCCCTTGGACGGCCTATAAAAAAAAAAAAAATCGTCATAATGAGTAAATAATAATGACGGATTATCGTAACAAAAGAAAGGATGTAAAACGAAACTCACCACGACCGAGTCACGCTTCAGATTTTCGATCATATGTTTTGAGTCATTTCCTTTCCAATTTTTCATGTCTTTGGGAAGGAGAAGGGCGCTCCCAAGGGCATCAGCTATTTGCCCACCACGGACGTCTTTACTTTTCCAGACCGAATCATCTTCATTCACCGGTCGGCCATCCACATAGAATTCACACTGCCAGGGCGCTGGTTGTTCTTTTTGGTGTTTGCGTTTATGAGAAACATGACCGACGGCCTTTTGGAGAGTTCGGCTGTCTTTACTTTTACCCTTTTTCGATGAGGGCTTAGTCGTGGGTTCGATGTTGATAGGTACCTGCTGCTTTTCGGATACTTCGGCTTCCTCTTCCCCCTTCTTTCTCTTTTTTACAACAGATTCTCCCTCGGGGAATCCGGAAGCACGGGGAGCATTAGGACCTCGCGGCAACTCTGGGGCACGCTCTTCAAGCACCGATCGTATGTCTACGATCCTCTTTTGGATAGGCATGTCTTTTACTTGTGCTTTGAGTACAAGTGAGCTGGAAAGAAGAAACCCAAGTCAAAACAGTAAAAAAGCTCACGACTGGAGGCAAAGAATAGTGTTTCAAAAGGTAAAAGTGTAATGTGGGGTCTCGCTCTCTTATATACTGCCAAAGTGACGACAGGCAACCGGAAGTCAACCAGTCACGGGCCGGTGAGAAACCTGCAAGAAAAAGAAAAATAAACAAAAAATAATAGCGAGGAAAAATGATTCTTCCGGTTTGCACTACATCCTTGGAGACAAAGCATCCTCGGGAAATCCAAACGTCGTCCTAATCGCAATAAAGCATTAAAAACGAGATAACTTAGGGAACGCCAAACGTCCTTCCTTAATTATGGCTCACGGATGCTGTCGAGATAATATCGAATTAATTTATCCCTATCCCTTGTCCTCACCCAATAAACGCAACATCGATTTGGAAGTCACTGCTTCCTTATCATAAATGTTCCGGACCGAACCGTCCAGGGATAACAACCGAGTTATGAATCCGTAAACCAAACCCTATTCCTGACCGAATTTCGTTTAAAGCTGTGAATAATTACTGTATATTTCTCCACTGTTTCGGTCAAATCCTTCTCTTCAAAAAAGAGTAAAGATTTGAGGGGCAATTGGAGGTGGGGAAATCTAAATCTAAAATAGGCCCATAAATGAATAGCCCATATCAAGGGATAAAATGTAAAAGTCGGCCCAAGCCCACAAGAGAGGCTAAAGTATCAAGGTCGGCCCAAGCCTGTATCAAGGGGTAAAGTATAAAACTCGGCCCAAGCTCTTATCAGAAGTCAAAGTATGAAGCTCGGCCCAAACCTATTGCAGAGGCCAAAGCACAAAGCTCGGCCCAGGCCGTATCACAAGTCAAAATGCAAAGCTCGGCCCAAAGCCTAAAGCACATAGAATATAGTACTTGTCAATAGAATCTTTGTACTTTATTGTACTTTATTGAATAAAGAATTGTCCCACATTGGGGAAAGGGAACAAAGTACAATGTACTGTGTACTATAAATTCAAAAGTAAACATTAATAAAGAGGGTGGTTATTTTTGGAAAGTCTGACTAAAGTACTTTTTACTACTTTAAGAAATTAATTGTAGCACTGAAACTTACCCACT
>OU015771.1:32469707-32494999 GCA_907173295.1 Fagus sylvatica
GGAAGTTGAGTTTCCACGCAGGACAACAGGGTTTGATGTTTATAGACTTGATTTTGCTCGAAATACATGGGAATATTACTAAATGCGTAGGTGACGAAGTTTTATTTCTTGGTATTAACCAATCTCTATCTCTCCCAGCTCGAGAGTGTGGTTTCAAAGCAAACAATATATACTTCACGGATGATTCTCGTTCAATTCATTACGATTCTTCTCTTTACGGAGGCTATGATTTAGGACGTTATGATTTAGAACGTGAGGCAAGAATTTGGTCTTCCAGCCACGACTATAAAAAGGTTCTACCACCGCCTATTTGGGTTATGCCTAAGCTCAAGTAAATCTTGTCTACTATGAACTCTTCACATTTAAAAGATCGAAAGCTTGCCTGCTGTCTGCCACTGACAAGATTCTACAGTCTCCTATTCTATCCGATTATGTCGTAATCTCCATTAGCTATGTTATTTATTTTGCTTTCAACTAACTATGTTCTAGTTTTCTTTTTGCTCTTTATGGACTTTGCTTCTTTTCACCCTTGTGATGTGTACTTCATTTGGGAATATCATATTTATGTTGGATTCATATATGGATTTGTCACATTTTACTTTGTGTCTTATTTTTCATATGGGAATGTCTTGTTGCACATATGAAGTATTAGTCTTAGCAGCAATCAATCAAAATTGAATGCTATAGGTAATGTCAATGCTTTGAGTCTCGTAAATTATTCCTAGATGTTGGAAACAGTAGCATTAATATGGGCTTTGTTAATTCAGATAAGTTTTTTTTTGGCTAAATAATTCAGATGAGTTTGCTTTACCTTTTGGTTTAATTTGTATAAATATTTGTCGTCCAAATGTAATGTAAGGTTCCTGCTTGTAAGTCTAAGGTGTGTGTTTATTTCAAACAAGTAGCGTTACCTTTATGTGCTACATTTGGCAATGTCTAGGAGATCAATTTGGCCATTGAGATATGTAGTGGCCTGGCATACAAAAAACTTTTTAGCCATTAGGTCTCATGTATGTGGTAGATGCGTATGTTTTTATTATTCTATAAAGACATTTATGAAGCAGATTGTTGGAATTTTTGCATCATTACTTCAACGGTTTAAAAAAGAAAAAACGCCAAATGATGTTCTTATTTTGAAGGCTCACCTTAAATTTTGTATAATTAGTGTTATGACAAAGGTAAAAGAATACATTGCCAAAGTCTTCCATGTGATATGTATGGCAACGTCTTGTGATCGACTCTTGTGTGTCACATATTTGTCCATGACATAAATTTGTCAACGTGTGTCTAATTTTTGTCTACCTGTCAATATTAATTATAGAAACATGTGTCAATGATAAATATAGATAATTAAGAATATGTTTTCACTATTAACTCCAAGTTATGTAATTATTGAGTATTCTATTGTGCTATTAAATGAAACCTAAAAAAATAAACACTTAATAATTAAGTTAGGCATTAAAAAAAAAATTTATACCTCTTTTTAGTTGGTGTTTTTTTTTTTTTTTTTTTTTTTTTTAATGAAATGGAATAAACAAAAAAAAACCTTATGCCATTAGTTATGACTTAAAAAAAGAACTTAAATAAAACTTTTTAAGGGAAAAAAAAATGTATAATCACGTAGGTACAATAAAAAAAGAAGAAAAGAATTGGAAGAGTCTTTTTTTTTTGCTAAATAGAATTGGAAGAGTCAGACAATAATATGCTACAATTAATTCATTATATATATATGCTACAATTAATTCATATATATATATATATATATATATATATATATATATATATATATATATATATCGACTACCCCTACTCATTCGGATAAATCACATCCCCTAAAATCCTATGTAACATTAGGCCTCCCAAAACGATGCTGTTTTGATGTCTTTTAGTCCTCCCAAAACAACGTCGTTTTAGGCCAGATACTTTGACGTCTTTTACGTTCTTTACGTTTTCTTTTTATTAATTTCATTACCGTTCCTTCCATTCTCTACCCCTCTCTCTCTCTTTCAACTCTTCCCCTACCCATTAGTTGCTGGTTGCTGCCCTTATAATTAAAAGTCCACAAATTTATTTTTTCGTATTCAATTTCTGATTGCTCTCTCTGTCCTCTCACCTCTCCCATTCACTAAACCGGTAAAATCCCCAAGTGAGTTTATTTTTCGATTTTCTTCATATTTTTTCAGTGAATTAGTGATTGTTTATTTGTGGCTAATCCGCTTCCAGTGGTGTGTTTGTGAGTTTTGGTTTAGAATCAAGCCACTCCAACAAGCTTCCCTAAAAAAGAAAAAAACACTCCAACAAGCATTCAAACGATATAAACCACCTAGGTTGCACGGGTACTTTATTTTATCCCACGTACCCATACTCGTATCGTACTTGATACTCATACCTATATTGTACCCGATATTTAATATCCATTGTGTCCCACATATGTTTTAAAAAAAATGATATATCCCGTACCCGTACCGTTTTTGTATCGAGTACGATACCGTATCCGTATAACTTAGTAAACTACCAGAACTGCTACGTGTAATTTTTTTTTTTTGTTTTTTGTTTTAAAAATTTGGGTGTTAAAGATAATTTAGGTTTGGGTATTTTGGTTGGATTAGTTTTGATTTAGGCATTTGTGTTAGATTTGGTTTTGTTTTGTGTATTTGGTTTTCCCCAATCGCATATGAAAGGTTAGACTTTTTTGGGGGTTTTATGGGTGGTGATTTATGGGTTTAAGCCACAAATCACTACAATTTATTTCAAAGATTGCTTCAAGTTTATCTATAAATAGAGCTATTGTTTATAAATAATATATGGGTTTTTGGAACAAATTAGCAGAAAAGAAAAATGGAACTTTGAAACCATATTTGAATTGCATATGAAATAATAGATGCTTTGCAATAATCATCCTCACTCTAGGAGGTGCCGTTGGAGAGCCACGAATTTGATTTAAATCTTATGAAAATAAAACAAATATAAACAAATATTTTTATGTATCTGTTATATCATAAGATTTCTATAAAAAGAAAAAGAAAAATAAACTAATAATAATTTCTACTCATTTATCACCATTTTGATTGGGACCCCTTGCTTGATTGGTTCCTGCAATGCACATGACAAGGGCTTATGTTAATTATCGCTGTTATGATATTAAAAAAAAAAATCCAGCGTGGGGTTTCATTGATGCCGTAAATCTCTATGAACAAGCCCAAGGAAGAGGCATCTTAGAACTTTACAATTGTAATTGAAGACCAATTGTGTAGGTAAATACTATCTCTCTTTCTCTTAGTCATTTTTCAATTAAGAAGAAAATTTTTGTTTGGATGTTGATGAAGCATAAAATTGTAGTAGACAAGGGCTTACAATATTTGTTCGTTGCCATGATAATTAGATTCAATGTGGGGTTTTGACAATGCCATGGCTCTCTGCAAACAAATCCGACCGAGACAATTCTAAGAGCATTACAATTTGTTCTAGAGACCAATTGGGAAGGTAAATACTCTATTTCCTTTATTATTATTTTCAGTAACAGTTCAATTGAAGAAAAAAAAAAGTTTTGTTTGTAGGTTGAGGAAGTAGACAATTTTGTAAGTCAGATTCTTTTATTTGTTATTATGTTTTTATTTTTATAAGTTGAGAGAGTCTCTGTTTGATTGATGAGAAGGGTTAGGTTGATAAAAATAAAGGTTATTAGGCAATTGTATAGTTTCTTCAAATCTTTGTTAGAAATTTGAATTTTTTTTTTAAATAATAATAATAATTATTAGAACATTGCTGTTACATCATAGAGAAGTAAGTGAGATGTGAATCTTGGTGTTGTTGCTTACAAATGTTTAGTTGTTGATATCAATTTTTAGGGTATAACGTAGGTGTATGTTATTCATAATAAAGACTAATTGGGGATGCATAGAATATACATATATTGGAGATACAGCTCACTAACATGTTTCATTCAACTTCCTATTTTGGTCGACTTCATTTACATTTTTAATATTTATGCAAAGAGGTGCATAAATGTGTTCTACAAACATTATCTATTTTTGTCAAGCATGCATCTGTCATACTCTTAGAGGCCCCCAAAAAGAATTCTTATTGTTCTATTAGTCTCATAAGAAGTCTTTCATATACTAACGGAGTTAGATACACAAATAAGATTATTGGGATGATGTTGTTTTATTTCCTTTAGTTTGATTTTATTGATTAAAGATATTAGAGTCCACTTGGTTATCATGACTCCTTACTAAAATCACAAAGTCATTCAATAAATTGTGCAGCAGGATTGATTATGTTAAGAGAAGAGTAATATGGCATTGGATCAGTAGAAGCTCAAAACAAATTCATACTGTTTGTGAGATCTAATGGATAAATGTCATAAGCTAAGCTAAATCATGAGCACAAAATGCCACTTACAGGATACTAGGGTAGGCCACTCAATAGTACAAGATCCTTAACTAAATTCACCTTGGTTTATATGGTAGTTTGGTGATTAACAAATTTAGAATTTAACAGCTGCTTGGATTCAATCTCTTTTAACAAAAGCAAATTAGTAATTTTGTTTTTAATGTTACAAAAGAAAGCAATGTATTGTAATTTGTAACATTACCAGGTTTAAGTAGGTACTTGTTGACACCCCATTTTGCAACCATTAATTTTACTTTTTTACACTTTAGTGCATAAAGGGTAAAATGGTAATTTCACAAGCTTGAAAATTCAAAGTTGGTCCATAAATTTAAAATCATATTTTAAGTGATCAAAATTGAATTAAGAATGAGAGTGCATTTTTCGGATTGGAAATTGGATAAAAAAACCAAGTTTTTATTAAGGAAATGAATTTGATTGGTTGAAATAATATTTACCATAAGCTCACATGCATAGAATTACTTATTAATTAATTTGATTGGTTCTCTAAAGGATTAAATTAAAATCAATTAATAAATAATTCCTATTGGTTTAGAACACCTTAAAATGATAAGTATTCATGCACAAGATTTTCATCAAAAGATAATTCTTAAATTGATTTATTTTTAACTAATGGGATAATTATTTTGACCAATAATTATCATATTAATTATTAATAAATTGATTATAATTAAGAAATCTCAAATTCAGCCAAATAAGGACTTCTAAATCCACTAGAAGTTGACCAAAGGTGAAAAAACTCGGAATTATCCAAAGCCCAATTCGGATTTGGATTCCAGCCCGTACACTGGTCAGTATTTTGACCATAACTTTTGACTCAATTATCCGATTGAGTTGATTCAAATTGGGCTGGAAATCTGACATGATGGGCTACAAATATGTCTCTAATGACCATCTCCAAATTCGAATGTTTAGAGGGTCGAAACGGGCCCGCAATTAGAGCCTAAAAATCAGCCAGAATTTCGAGATTTTCAAGAAGTATATCCAATTTCCAAAACCCTAATGCACTCCCATGAGGTCCAAAACGTGGGTAGGTTCATTTTTGGGCTGCCATATAAATAGAAAATGATACTCATGTTAAAGGAGGTTGGAAAAATTAGTCATAGGAACCCTAAGCAAAATTCAAGAGAATTTTTGCAAAGGGTTAGACATTGAGAATAAGAACACAAGTGTGTTCTTATATTCAAGCCAAGAGATTACAAAAGCCATTTTTGTAATCTCTATTTCCAACCTTTCAATTCCATTTTTAATTTCTTTCAACCAAATTTAACGGTTTTTCTTAAGAATCAATTTTCAGGACCGGTGGTATTCTCAATCAAGAGGCCGCATCCCATCACAATCAAATTCAATTCGGGACACTCATTCAAGAGGTTGCATCCCAAAAGGTATAATCTTCTCTTTTTTAATTTAATGCAGCAACTTTAATTGTGTAGAATGCATGATTAGGTTTTAACTTCAATTGTTTGATTAATTTTTAATGCACAATTGCTATATTGCACTGTTTTCGGTTTCTGTTTTGTGAATGATGCAAATCTGATTTTTCTAACATGTTATACTAAAATTACAGCAACTTTAAATTATTTTTTTTTTCATGTGAGATTCATGCTTAAATGATTTTAAATGCTTGATGATTAATCACTGTTTAATTTTTTATTGCATGTACTGTTGTGATGCTATGAATCAAATGCGAGTATGATTTGTTTGAGATTGTGAACTTAGATTAATGGATCCTTAGAGACTGACCTAGGTTAGGTTGGATGGGTGCCTAACACCTTCCCATCTAATCCCCTAGCCCCCGAACCCTAATCTTAGGGGATGTTTAGATTAGTTTATGTATCCTATTTACTTTCTTTTTTAGATTGTATTTAGGACCAAAGCCTTGTATTTTGTTTTCTTAGATTGTATCTAGGGCAAAATCATGTAATTTGTTTCTTTCCTAAAACATTGTATATTTATTCATTCAATCAATAAACAAGAAGTACTTTTTTTTTCTTAGCTTTTTGTACAAAAGTTAGGTGGCGACTCCATTGTAATATCCCCTAGTGATTAGGATGGAAAACGGTGAAAGTCTCCATTTTGAGAATCATGTTTAGGACTTTGCATTGGGTTAAAGGTCGTGGTTCTCACAGTACTTTGCCAACATCTTTTAAGTTAAGAATCAAGAATCCTTTGAAATGACACCCTAGATCAAGTCATATTTATTTCAAGCATAAAATAACCTCCGAGATGGGGTTAATTAAGAGTTATGTCTTGCAACATCATAATACTGTGTCAAATGTAAAGTGTGTGCATTAATGCTAAGGATGACAAAATCTAAGAGCAATATGGATTTGCCGATTGCGATGATTGTTACATTTTGTTTCACTCATATCGGCTATTAATGATTTTTTTAAGGTTTAGTATGGCTTTACAGGTTAAAATAATGTGGAATAGACAAACATCCTTATTTGACCTACTCTCCTTACTCTCCTTTTACATTTAAATGGGTACTACTAAAATTTGTAAAGCTATATATCTCTTTATGCAGCTTAGGTTGAGTGTAGTATTTCCACAACTTTAGGCGAGGTTTTTTGCAAGAGTATTATAAATTGGTTCATGAAGCAAGTAAAAGTGCTTTTGGGTTAGTCAATTTTATGCTCTATCTAAAGCAATTCAATATTTTAGATAGATTTGTGGCTTTAGATTTTCTATTCTATCTAAAGCAATTCTCACCCCTAGCAATAAGTTTTTCCCAGTCATTTTCAGTCTTTCTCGCATTTCTCTTTATACTATTATTCTTATATAAGATTTGAAAAAGTAAGATGTCTCACACAAATGAACCTATTAATTGTAATGTGTCTTTGAGGTAATGCATTTATGCTTTATGCTTTGGATCCAAATCTATATCAATGACAAAACTAGTGATTCGACATTTATTAGTATTATGTTTTGTGCAAAATAAATGACAACATAATCCATATGAATCTTTCGTTAGAACAAATCTATTCTACTTTATGTACTATATTAGCTGGATTTAAATCTATATCAATGACAAAACTAGTGATTCGACATTTATTAGTATTATGTTTTGTGCAAAATAAATGACAACATAATCCATATGAATCTTTCGTTAGAACAAATCTATTCTACTTTATGTACTATATTAGCTGGATTTATCAAAAATATTTTTTTGTTCTAACTTTTTGCTTTGTTGTAGTATATGAGGTAGATTTCGTCTTAAAGGAGGCAAAGAGAATAACAAAGAAGATATGATGTTATTACAAATGTCACAAGGAAGAGCTGAGGAGTTAAGGCCTAATTGTTTTTTCATGAATTACAACGCTTCTAAGTGTTATTTTATATAGAAAAGACAGTATTCCTTTATTTAAATCATCAATTTTCTTATATAATATATATAGATGTAATAGAGTTGTAAATAGGGGTTGAATGACAAATGCAGTTATAGATTAATGATTTGTTTTGTATTGTTACATTCGATACATCATATATAAGATATTTTGTAGAATAGTTCACATGGCAAAAGATTTGTGGAACAGAACGAGCAAAAAATGTTGTATTATAATTTATTTGGTGTGTGACTAATTTTGGGTGTTTTATGTTATGTAAACAGTTAATCGACAATGCAGTAAGTTTTTTAAAATGGTTTACACAAGAGATGAATTTAATTACAACTTTTTCATCATTGCATTGATATTATTAAATGCACTCACGGCAACGCGCGGGCTAATGCCTAGTTAGTGTTATGACAAAGGTAAAAGCACATAATATTTTGTATAATTAGAATTGTAGATAAACTGTACAAAGTATTGTTCTTTATATAGGCAATTACATAAGGACCCTACAAGTAATTAGAGTCCTAATTTTACTTGTACAATTGGGCTTGTATTCTAATAGTGTGAGACCAACTTGAGTTTAGAGACTAAAGTGAGGTGCATGACAAAACTCATGTTAGAACTTAGAACAAGGAGAGAAACAAAACAATTAAAACCTAATTTCCTACCTCCAAATAGTTAGAACATGGGCTTTCTCCATAACTCTAAGATAGCCCAAAACTTTGGGCCAATTGTCGTCAATCTTACACAAGATTGGGCTTTGGAGTAGTTAACTAGCCAAGGGAAAGCCCAACAACGCATTGCAATTTCTTGAAAAGCTTACATTTTTTTTTGCTAGGTGAAAAGCTTCGTTATATTGAATTTTCAAATAACAAAGTAATCTCTCTTTCTCTCACATGTTGTGAATGGAATTGATCTGCTTGAACATGCTTCTGCCAATTCACAGTGCAATACTTCCTCTGATGGTCCGTCGTAGTGCCTGTACATGTATATGCATTTATTTCTTTTTTTTTTTGGTTAAAAGGAAAACTAATGCATTAACACTTAATCATCCGAGTACAGACAGAGTTTGAACAATCAAAAGCTAAACATTCCAGCACAGATGCTGGTGGTGCAGTAAAAGAAATAAAAGGCAGTAACTGACTACAACCCTCCTTAGCAAGCAGATCAGCACAAGCATTAGCCTCTCTATAGATATGTTTGAGGGTAACACTATCAAACTTCTCCATCATGCACCTGCAATCATCCACAATTGATCTCAAAAAGACATTAGCAACAGAATTGGACAACACAAGATCAACTGAAACAAGAGAATCCATCTCAATATCAAGATGAGTGATATGAAGCTCTAAGGCTAATTGCATCCCATCCAAGAGAGCCCTCAGCTCAGCCTGAACACTAGTGGTATGACCTATGGTTCGAGAGAAACCTCCCACCCATAACCCACAAGAGTCACGGATCACTCCCCCACCCCCAGCTATGCCCGGGTTCCCCAAAGAGGAGCCATCAGTATTAAGTTTTGCCCTGCCTAAAGTAGGAGGCAGCCATTTCACAGCAATAGAAGAAGCAGTTTTTGAGTTAGCTGTATCACCCATGAGGCAGAAAAATTCAGCAGCAAAGGATAGAATATTTCTAATAGGATCCGGCAATATAGGAGAGGAATTAAAAGCCAAAAGATTCCTACGCAACCAAATAGTCCATAAACCAAAAGAAAACACAGTTTGCCAAGCAATGTGACTCTTATCATGAGCCTTAGAAGAGGAGCAATTAAAGGAAATCCAATCCATGAGAGGAAAGGTGAATGATTGAGAGCAAGAAGTGGGAATAGAAAGATCATTCCAAATGGAAAAAGAATCAGGACAATCTCGGAGGGTGTGACTCAAGGATTCAAAAGGACAAGAGCAACGTGGACAGCCATGGGGAATATTTAAACCACAGGCCAAAAGTGTATCTCGCACAGGAACACTATCATGGTAACACTGCCACAGGAAAAAGCGTATTCTAGGACTAGTAGCAACTTTCCAAATCCAAGAAGGGTCACTTAGATTAGAGTTTAAACCAATGGGGTGCTTATTAGCAAGCTGCAAAGCAATTCTGGAGCTAAAATCACCCTTATTAGAATCCCAAGCAAGGCAGTCCTCCTTAGGACTCAAAGAGCAAACATATGTAGCTCTAATAGCTTCAACAACTGGAGTGGGCAGCAACAATGATAAGCCAGCCAGATTCCAAACACTGCCACTCCCAACCACATCACACACCCGAAGCAATGACTCACTAAGAGAGAGAGGACCATGAACTAAGGACCTAAGAGGAGCATCCCCAATCCATCTATCATGCCAAAAAGAGACACGCTGCCCATTATGTATCACCCAACGAAGACCAGCTCTAAACACATCAAAACCCAACTTAAGACCACGCCAATTACTTGATCCACTCCTTCTCACCATGTTTTGGGAGTTAACAAAGCCATTGGGGAAATATTTAGCCAAGATAGTCCTAACCCAAGGGGAATCCTTCTCCTGAATGAGTCTCCAATTAAATTTAGCTAAAAGGGCAACATTCCTAGGCTTAGCACAAGATAGCCCTAGACCTCCTTCCTTTTTTGGTCTACACACTTTCTTCCAACCTACCATATGCATTTTCTTTTTTTCAGAAGTGGAACCCCAAAGGAAATTCCTATTCAATTTATCCAATTCCAAGCAAACCTTGCTAGGAAGGGCAGAAATTTGCATATAATAGTTGGGGATAGCAGAAGTAACCGATTGGATAAGAATAACTCGACCAGCCGGGGAAAGAAGCTTCGACTTCCAACTAGAAAGCTTTGCTTGAACCTTTTCTACAACAAAATTAAATTCATTGGAACTCCTACGACAAGACTTGAGAGGAAACCCAAGATATTTACCAAGGTTAGGGGTACTAGCAACCCCAAGGATCCCACAAAGTGGAAGAACGAAGATCAGGAGAGACATTAGGGGAAAAGTACACCTTAGATTTCGAGAAACTCACTTTTTGACCAGATAGATGACAGAAATCATCCAACACCTCAGAAATGACATGACAACACTCAACAGAGGCTTCAGAACATAATAAAAGATCATCAGCAAAGAATAAATGAGAAAAGCCTGGACCACTTCTAGAGGCTTTTATAGTTTTCCAAGATGTATTGCTACAAGCTTCAAAAATCTTAAGGCTAAGATACTCAAGGCACAGGATAAAAATATAGGGAGATAAAGGATCACCCTGCCTAATACCTCTAGAAGGCTTGAACACTTCCATTTGCCCACCATTAAAAAGAATGGAGATGGAAGAAGAGGAAACACAATCTAGAATGAGGTTAACCAAAGCTATAGGAAAGTTAAAGAATAAGAGAACCTCACGGATGAAGCTCCATTCCAACCTATCATAGGCTTTCTCAAGGTCAAGCTTAAGGATGAACTGTCCCTTCCTACCCCGCTTCTTTTGAAGAGAATGAATCAACTCTTGTGCTATAACAACATTATCTACCCCCCTCCTACCAGGCACAAAAGCTGTTTGGTACGGAGACACCAATTTATCAAGAAGAGGCCGAACACGGTTAACAATAATCTTAGTAACCACTTTGTAAATCGTGTTACAAAGACTAATAGGCCTATATTGCCCAATGGTCTCAGGCCCTCTACACTTAGGGATCAATGCAATAAGAGTAGAATTTAAATATTCTGGCATCTTACCCGACTGAAAAATTTGAGAGACCTCCTGATAAATAGAATCCCCCACTTGAGGCCAACATTTCTGGAAGAATCCAGGATGGAGGCCATCTGGGCCAGGGGCCTTAAATGGTTTGAAAGACCATAGGCTAAGCTTGACATCACTAAGGGTGACAGGAGCAGTAAGTGCCCCACTCTCTTCCATCGAAACCCGAGGGGCTAAAGAAGGAGGGCAAAGCGTCGGAATAGAAGCTATATGGGAGGAAGCAAATAAATCAATAAAACTTGACTGAATGTGCTGCCTAATAAGATCAGAACTCTCTAACCATTCACCCACATTGTTCTGTAACCTAACAATTTTGTTAAAACGCCTACGGATGATAGTAGAAGTATGAAAAAACTTAGTATTCCTATCTCCATCCACAACCCAACCCACTCTAGACTTAAGAGCCCAGAATTCCTCTTCAATTTTCAGAATAGAACTAAACTCTTCTCTAAGAGATCTTTCAAGTCTAGAAAGGGACTCCGTAGGATTTAATGTCAAAGCATTTTGGGCACCATTAATCCTAGCTAGAAGACGCTTTTTCCTGTGAAATATATTACCAAAAGTACTTTTATTCCATGCAGTGACCAATACAGTAAAATGACAGAAAGTGGCAGACAAATTTACAGCAGGTAAAGCCCAAGCATTATTAACAACAGTAGGAAATTCAGGATGAGACAACCAAAAACTCTCAAATCGGAAAGGGCGGGGGAGGGGGCAGCTGGGATTATGATGTAGAGAGAGGAGAATGGGGCAATGGTCGGAATGGGTGCGGGTAAGATGAGAGACAAGAGCATCAGGGAACAAAGTGCGCCATTCAGGATTAGCCAAAGCTCTATCCAGGCGTTGCATGATAAGAGAACACACATCTTGGCAATTAGACCATGTAAATTTAGGACCAGAAAATCCAAGATCAATCATATGACAGGAATTTAAACAAGTCCTAAATTCAGAGATTCTACTAGCAAGAGGACTATTCCCACCCCATTTTTCATCAGAAGACAAGATATCATTGAAATCACCAACCATTACCCAAGGCAGATTATGTAATCTAGCAATAATAGCAAGGTTATTCCAGAGAATCCTACGTTCAGACCGTCTAGGGCTAGCATAGATAGCCGAAAGAAGCCAAAGAGGATCAGAATCGCTTACCTGAACTGAAACATGAATTTCCTGTTCAGTTGAGCACAGCAGTTCCAACTTCACAGCTTCAGTCTTCCATAGAATCCAGATCCCTCCAGCAAAACCAATAGTCTTTGTGCAAAGAAAACCATCAAATGGAAATGACCTAGCTAATTCCATAGCCCTAGTCCCACCAAGGCGAGTTTCAGTCAAGATGAGAACCTGAGGATGCGTATTGTGCAGAAGATCAAGGAGAGCTCGCCTAAAACACGGATTAAGTACTCCTCGGCAATTCCAAGTGAGTATATTCACTCCGATGTCGTGGTTTGACATAAAATGGGGATTAGAGGTTGGAAACAAACTCCCCGTCGCTTCCATCGAATTCCATGCCCTTTCGGGCCACTTCTCCCAATACAGATTCTTCACAGCAGTCACCATGCATTGGTAAGAGAGGAACCCGGCTCCTATCTCCTCTGAGCACCGCACCATGATTGAGGATTGGGGAATGCACTTGGCAATCTGGACTAGTTTGAGTGAAGCTAGATTGCCCTTCCAGGTAAGGCTGAACGGCACTGAAAGAAGGACTTGCCTCTCGTTGAACTCTGGAATTGTTGCACTGTAAACCTCCTCTAGAAATTGCACTAATCGAAGCTCCTGCAATGGCTGACACTGAACCCTCAACTGACTGTTCATCCCGGCAATTCTCGGCATGTCTGACTGGAAGTTCCAGAACGGACTGATCTCCTGCAACCATACCAAGTCTGTTAGGCGAAGGAGATCTAGAGAATCTTCGACCAAGATCCTTGGTGCTATCTCCTCCCATGCGCGAGCAACTTCCTCTTGGTACCACCCCCAAATATGGAGGGGATCGGCTCTTATCATTTCGATGATATCTTCCGTGATCTGAATATACTTTCCGTTCAAGAGAATCGCCCAGTTCGTTGGTCCCTGAAGAATCGGGATCAGTCCCCATTTGGTGCTGGTCATAGTGATGTTGGCTGGAGGGAGTGTGGGGCCGGAGAGAAATGAGTGGAGGTAGGGACAGGGGTGGGGGAGACGGCTGAGCTGGGATAATGGGAAGTAGGTCAGAACTAATAGGTTGGGTCTGTTTGTGAGTGGATTGAAGGGAGTTCAGGCCCAAAGGACCAATAACAGGCCCAATGGAACAGCTATTTGAGCCAATAGGCCCAACAGGCTCAACAATACCCCGAGCAACAGAACCACGAGGCTTGGGACTTATTGGGTTGGGACCATTATTTGACTTATTGCGGGTATGACTCGTATCAGCATGCAAGATGCCGTCTGTACTAGATGATGCCCCATTCCCAGCATGCCCTCTGGATTTAACAGAAACAAATGGAACAGAGTCCTTACCTTGAACGAGGGACGTGGGATGAGCAACGGCCTTTCCCGATTTCACTTGTCGTTTGCGCCTGATCACTAGCATCCAAGGGCCAAAATTATTCTCTTCATTCGCCTGATTCCCATCCATATCAGGGACAGCTGTACTAGTGGAGATCGGGGTCTCGGGGCCATCTGAGGATGGAGTCTCAGACGTCAACATCTTTCGCTCCGGACACCAATCAAGACGGTGACCCACTTTACCACAATGAAAGCACAATAGACCAATGCCCTCATAAATCACTGCCTGTCTGACCTTGCCCACTCGAACAGTTTTTACTAATGGCTTCTCAAGGTCCAACTGGATACATATTCGAGCAAATCGTCCGCGTGAACCAGAAGCAGTTTGAAAATCAACCCGGAGAACTGGCCCAAGGCCATTCCCAATGCGCATAAGCGATTCCTGAACATAATATTCCACTGGTAGCTCTGGGAGGCGAATCCATACCGCCACTGAAGAAACCGATGCCTCTGACGCTCTAAAGTTTGGAGTCCAAAGTCTCAATGAAAGAAAATGATCGCCTATAAACCAAGGCCCCCCTTTAAGCACTCCCTCAAAATCATCCCTAGCAGCAAATTTCACAAGGAAAAATCCGAGACCTAAATCAACACATGAGAATCCCCCTGAGGGTTGCCATAGGGATTTAAGTTTATTAACTAGGAACAGGTAGCCAACTGACCTCCCAAACACTTTGACTATCAAGGATGTATTCCAAGGCGCACGAATGCGGCGTTTGAGATCCCGTGGAAATTTGATAATAACCTCACCAACCTGAGCCGGTTCATCTTCTTCATCAGAACTGACATCATCGGCAGCATCGACTTCCATATCTTCCCCAAAGAAAGCTTTGGCATACGCACCTGGCAGATCACCCAATAGGGAGTCTTTATAGCTCACAGCAGATCGGCGGTCATCGGAAGTAGAAAAACCCAAACCAGTAAACTCAGACCCGCCAGGAGGGCGATGCGAGTCTTTGATTTTCTTAGAAATCCGAGGCGGCGCCCCATCGTCGTCCAAAAGCAGGCCAGAATCCCTAACACTACCAATACGATTTCGCTCTTTCTCTTTGGGACGATCGGACATGTCCGAGTCCATAAGGTTGAGATCGTGCACGCCGAGAGCTTTTCGTCTGTACGGGAGAGAGTTTTCTTCTGTACGGAAAATGGGTTTTTCTCTATCAATATATGCATTTATTTCTGTTGTTTCAATAAGATGTTGTATAGAAGTTCCCTACGTTTGCATTTACTGAATTTGGATGAGACTTTTTTCACTATTGCGGGCACATAGAAAATTAGAAACTCTTGCTCCATTATTGCAATGTTGTGAAGTGAGTCTAACTACATTGATATTGTAATGGTGTGATGGTGTCTAAATGAGATTAGTCATTCTTTTGAGCATAAATTGTTTAAAGAATGAGTGAACTTACAACCATTATAAAATTTATTATAGAAGTTTTATAAATTGAATGTGTCAAGTTTTAAACACAACATAAATAAAGCATACTTTAAAATTTATTTATTATGGTGTTGATCAGATGGCATCCACCACATTCATTATCACTTTAATTATTTTGTAATAAAACTGGTAGTCAATATATGTCAAAAAATGAATTGGTGGTTGGTGTATGTTATGCTTGTTAATATATAAATAGGGGTGACAAAAAAAACCCAAACCCATTAGCCCACCCAAACCCACCCACTAATTGCCCACCCAAACCCACTTATTTAATAAATGGGCAAATGGGTGCTAGCCCAATTAGACCCAATTAAGTTGAGTTTAATTGGGCTTTAATTGGGTTGCTTATTGGGCATCAACAAAAAGCCCAAACCCAAAAAAAAAAAAAAAAAAAAAAAAAAAAAAAAAAATCTAAGAGGTTTTGGTCATTTTGGAGGTTCCAAGGGTATTTTAGTAATTTTCCTAAGTTTTAATTGTTTTTTCATCATTTTATAGGCTTTAAGAGTATTTTGATAAATATCAACTTTATTAAATGGGTTTAAATGGGTGGGTTAGGTTTTAGCTTAGATAATTGGGTTGGGTTGGGTTTGGGTAATATCTATTTTACTAAATGGGTTTAAATGGGCTATTGGGTTTTAAAAGCCCAACCCATTTAATGCCCACCCAAACCCACCCATTTGACACCCCTAATAAATAGGACTCCTATGTAAAGTCTCACATTGCTTAAGTAGAATGAGTTAATTGGTTTCCCACTCCTATTTATAAATAAGACATGTATACAATTAATTTACACAAAAACTATAAACATACTCATATTAGTCATAGGACAGAGTTTGGTTACAAATCAATTTGTAGTCAACTCATTACAACCCACTACGTGTCAACTAATAAGATCATCCACTTGTACTTTAGTCACATGACCTATTTAATAAGTCATGTGACTTCTTTAAATAATACATGTGGATGGTTTTATAAGCTGTCACATAGTGAGTTGTAACAAACGGACTACAAACCAGTTTGTAGCCAAACCAGTTTATAGCCAAACCTTGTTCTTAGTCATATAGTAAAGATATGGATTTGGATTGGGTCCAATGCTCCAGTGTACTGAACCCGCTGCTGCAATAGCTACACATGTCCAATTTTGACCATGTGTCCGCATTACAATTCAGTGCACTGGAGCTAGACTGAATTCGTTCCCCTAAGATATAACCGTTTAAGAGTCAGACTGATTTTATTGTTCTCTTTTGTTCTTTTATATTTAACAATGCTTAAAGCAGAGTGCCGAAGTAAAAGTATACTATCGAATGAATACCTGTAGGCAAGCAGAATGCATCAAATTACTATAGAGTGACAACCCTACGTAATTCTTTTTTGAAATATAAATACCCTGCGTTGGCATATTATCCTATTTAACCAACTTAATGAATAGAGACTGACCAAGACTAGAAGTGCCATAAAAAATTTTAAAGCCCTTTGAGTATCCATTGGATTTGTCAGAGAGGCTTAAGTGTCAAATTAAAATTTTGCTCCCTGGCAAATCCAATCACTACTCAAAGGGCTTAAAAATTTTGATTGGCACTTCTAGTCTCGATCATTCTCTATTCATTGAGATGGTTCAATTCAATAGGATAAAATGGAATTTATCTTGCTCAAGTGTCAATTGAAATTTTGCTCTTTGTTAATTAGAAAGAAGATATTTTCTTGGGTATCAAAGACCATATGATCAAAGCAATAATTATTTAATATGTAAGATAGATATATACATATTCTTTTTCACAGTACATGAACCACGAAACCTAATATTAAAATATCATATTAATGAGATACAGATTGGTTATTCCAACCATTCACTATTATCATTTTTATATATCACCCATTTTTATAAATAATGATTTTATTTTTAGACGGTCAATCCTAGTAAACAGTAAGTCTTTTCTTGAAGAGCATCAAACTTGCAGATTTTAGGGAAATGTTTTGCTTGTAGAGATGAATGTCTTGAATTAAAAATGCTGGTGTCTTTTGTTATTAATGGGCTGACAATGACATTGATGTTACATGTCATGTGATAGGTAGGTTTATATATTAACACTAGAGTTACCAATTTTGAGAAGGATGTCGAAACATTCCATTGCTTGGATTATATGGGCTACTTGACTTTCTATTTTGTATTTTCGAGAACAATTATTGTGTAACTAATGGAAGTCAAATTCAATGGTTATTTTTTCTTCTTGTTAAAAGATGGGATGAATGATGGTTAAATGCAGAGGCTAACATTTTGGCTCCTGTTTTCATTAATTCAAGACTTGTAAACTTGTTCTTATGTTACTTTTACTATTGCTGTCTTGATTCATGTGAATACGATTATGTTGGCATTTGTCCAGTCTTGTTGCAGGCATAAAGAATTTAGACATTCATATTCTAACGTAAGATGGATTGTCATTACGTGCCAAAGCTAATAATCATGGTGCCAAACATAGCTCTTTGGAAGTCATGCAACTCTAATTTAGGATAAAAAAAAAAAAATTGGCTTGCTCGATTAACACTATGATTTTCGGTCCATGATCAACACTATAGTCTTGTAGATCACATTATATCGGTTAATCATATTACATAGGTTAATCGGCTTAAAAAGATCAACCCTAGCTGCCCCTTCTACTTTAGGGATGAGGGTAAAGAAGGTGCGATTGAGTTCTTTAAGCATACTTTCACTCATCAAGAAATTTTGCATTGCCTTGAAAACTTGTTGGTTGATTATACTCCAGTAGTGCTTAAAAGAAAAGAGGTTGCATACCACTAGGCCCGTTGCTTTTAAAAAAATCCTTGCTAAAAATAGTGTCTTTAGTTTCTCATCTTCAATTGGAACTTGGACTAGCTCCTAGACCTGGCAAAATTTGACTCGGAGCCATTTCTTGACCCGAACCTAAAGGAAAAATATGAATAGGGGTAGGGGTTTTTCAACCCGGGAACTAAGATGGTGTCAACCCGTACCCAACCCTCAAAATGAAGGATCAAATCAACCCGCGTGTCACACGGGTCGACCCGTTTTTCAAAAGTTTTTTTTTTTTTTTTTTTTTTTTTTGGCTTTCTGAGTTTATATTATTATGTTGGGAATTAAAGTATTATGAGTGTTTGTTTTTTGAATGATTTGGAATTTGACTATTATAAAAGTTCACATAATGCTAATTAAAAAAACAATTCTTAAATTAAATTTGTATTTGAAATAGCCTAGACTTAACCAAAAGCAACACACAAAATTAGATATTCTCTCTTGGTAGAAAGAGAATTGCAATCTATTTTCTTAGTTTTATTTAATGGCACACGCTCTCTTGAGTATTACTATAATTGCGTTTACTTCTTAATCAACTTTTTTGCATTAAAGGTAAAATTCTTAGTATCAATCTTGTCTTTGGCCAAAAAGTGTAGAAACTTTGATTTTCACTTAAAGTTAATTAAATAGATTTGAAGATAATATCTAATCCATTAATAGAATAGCCATATTTATTAATTTTTAAATATTTATTGACCCATTTACATTGTATACTAAAGTTATATTAAAACTTTGTATTGTAAATGAAAATATTAATGAAATTACTCACCAACTTGAGGTGCAATTTTCAAGTATAAATATTTTCACTATTAGAACTACTACCAACTTCGGATAGATTGAGGTCCAATTCATATTAATTTATTTACTTATTTTTCTTTACCTAACATATTATGTTTTATTCTTGAAACTTTATATATATAGTCATCTTGATAGGTAATTGAATTTAATTTCATAATTTTTATGCGACTAAGTACATCTAAGGAGGTTGATAATTTGATATGGTCTATGACATCTAGTATTTTTTTTTCCCATATTCTTTTATTTGTGAGTGTTTTTGTTTATGTGTTCTCTTATTTGTATTGAAAGGAAGACAAAGAAAACTAAATGATAATTTTGGACTATAGGATCAAGTTTATTTTCATTTTTTATATATATATTTTTTTCATGTGTAAAAATACAGGTCAACCCGGTTTTGATCCGACCCTAAAAGACTGGGTATGGGTCATAGGTTGTACAACCCATTTAGGACGACCCTTTTTTTTTACCCGAACCCGATTAACCCTACCCGTTTGCCAGGTCTACTAGCTCCTCATTTTCTTCATTTTTCCCTCATTTTCTTAATAAATAATTCTTATTGGTTTAGAACACCTTAAAATGGTAAGTATTCATGCACAAGATATTCATCAAAGGATAATTCTTAAATTGATTTATTTTTAACTAATGGAATAATTATTTTGACCAATAATTATCATATTAATTATTAATAAATTGATTAGAATTAATAAATCTTGAATTCATCCAAATAAGGACTTCTAAATCCACTAGAAGTTGACCAAAGGTGAAAAAACCCGGAATTATCCAAAGCCCAATTCGGATTTGGATTCCAGCCCGTATACTTGTCAGTATTTTGACCATAACTTTTGACTCAATTATCCGATTGAGTTGATTCAAATTGGGCTGGAAAGCTGACATGATGGGATACAAATATGTCTCTAATGACCATCTCCAAATTTGAATGTTTAGAGGGCCAAAAAGGGCTCGAAATTAGAGCCTAAAAATCAGCCAGAATTTCGGGATTTTCAAGAAGTATATCCAATTTCCAAAACCCTAATGCACTCCCATGAGGTCCAAAACGTGGGTAGGTTCATTTTTGGGCTGCCATATAAATAGAAAATGATACTCATTTTAAAGGAGGTTGGAATTTTCATCGTTGAGAATCCCAAACAAAATTCAAAAGAATATTTGTAAGGGATTAGGGTTTTAATAAGAATACAAGCTATTCTTATAACCCTAGAGATGATAAGAGGCCACCTCTTGTAATCTCAATTGGGGGGAATCTTTTAATTCCATTTCTTTAATCTCTTTTAACCAAATTTAACGGTTTTTTCTCTCAAGAATCAATTTTCAGGTCGGATTCAATCGAATCAAATCAAGGAGCTTCCTCCACAACACATACAGGTACCTTTCTCCCTTGTTGTTCATTTCAAAGCATGATTACATGATTGGTTGTATATAAATATGCTTAAATTTGTTTTGTTTATTTTTTTATCACATGTATTTTCTTGGTTAATTTTTTAAATAATATAGGAACATGTTAGGATATAAATCATGGCTTTAAAGATGATAAAAATGGCATAGGTTTCAGTTTCAAGACAAGTCAGAAACTATTTTTTGGATTAAAGGTCATTGGGCCTCCATTTTTACTTGGAGTGCCGATTGGGTCTCTCTGGGACCCGATTGGGCCTATTTGGGACCCGATTGGGTGATCCTTGAGTGCCAATCGGGCCTCAAAATTTATTTTCAGTTTTCTATACAGAAATTCATCCATCATTGATTATGCCATATTTATTCCAAATTTATTGAATCTTAACATGTCTCCTTGATTGTTTAGATGTAATTAGGATTGTTTGTTTGAATTGTTTTAGGAATTGTTGATTGATCACTTTTTATTTTCTTTGTATGCATGTACTATGATTGATTGATGTCAAAATGCGAGTTGTGGTTTGGATGAGTCGTGAACTGTAGCATAGGAATCTTTAGAGACTGACCTAGGTCAGGTTGAGTGGGTGCCTAATACCTTCCCACTCAATCCCCTAGCCCCCGAACCCTAATCTTAGGGAAAGTTAGATTAGTCCATGTATCCTTTTACTTCTATTTTCTAGATTGTATTTAGGACACAAAGCCTTGTAATTTTATTTTTCCTTAGATTGTATCTAGGGCAAAATCATGTAATTTTTTAAAACATTGTATTATTTATTTCATCAATATATAAGAGATTGTACTTTTTTCTTAGTTTTTTGTACAAAAGTTAGGTGGCGACTCCATTGTAAATTCCCCTAAAGATTAGGATGGAAAACAGTGAAAGTCTCCATTTTGAGAATCATGTTTAGGCCTTTGCATTGGGTTAAATGTCGTGGTTCTCACAGTGATAAATTTTTGTTATAATTCGTAATAGCTCTCAATATAGTAACAAGTTCTAAGTATATGTAATCGTTCTTAAAATGTGTAAAATGTATGTTTCAGAGTGCAATAAGGATGATAAAATTATTAAGGGTAAATTACACTGATACTCTTTCTTTTAGGGAAATTAGACTCGCTACACCCTAGTTTGGGGAAATAACACTTCGCTCCCAAATTTGCAAAATAATTAACACTCAGCCCCCTTTTTCATTTTTTTTTCATTTTTTGTTTATTTTTTATTAATTTTTTTAACTAATGCCTAACTAACCAAAGTTAAAAAGAAAAATTATATTCCAATTATTTTAAGTTTAAGTGGGAATTTTTTTTTTCTTTTTTTGTTTATTTTTTATTAATTTTTTTAACCAATACCTAACTAACCAAAGTTAAAAAGAAAAATTATATTCTAATTATTTTAAGTTTAAGTGGGAAATTTTATTTTTTTGTTTATTTTTTATTAATTTTTTTAACCAAAGCCTAACTAACCAAAGTTAAAAAGAAAAATTATATTCCAATTATTTTAAGTTTAAGTGGGAAATTTTATTTTTTTTGTTTATTTTTTATTAATTTTTTTAACCAATGCCTAACTAACCAAAGTTAAAAAGAAAAATTATATTCCAATTATTTTAAGTTTAAGCGTGAAATTTTCTTTTAAAAATTGGGAAAAAGGGGGCTGAGTGTTAATTATTTTGCAAATTTGGAAGTGGAGTGTAATTTCCCCTAACTAGGGTGTAGAGAGTCTAATTTCCCTAAAAGAAGGGAGTGTCAATGTAATTTACCCCAAAAATTCTCCAATTTATTGTAAAATAGAATCAAATTTTTCCAGCTATGACGGCTTGGGTAATTATTTGTAACTTGGTTGTAGAATTATTTAATTTGGTGATAAATATTGAAACATGTTGTAAGTAATTGTAAGTCTTAACTTTTGAAACTAATGTGTTTGTAATAGCAAACTGTTTGATAAAATTAGTAAAATGATTGATTTATTGTAAAGTGGAATCTAATATTGGCGGCTTTGATGACTTGGGTGAATGTTTGTAATCATTTTGTAGAATTAGGTGTTTGTTGATAAATATTGTAAATAGGTTTCAACAATTGTAATTGGTCTCAACATTTATAAAGTATTTGTTTAGATGAGCAATTCGTGTGATAAAATTAATAATCAGTGTCATTTATTGTAAAATGGAATCAAATTTTGGCGGTTATAACGATTTGTGTGAAATTTTTTAATTAACTTGTCAAAATATGTATTTTGGTGATAAATATAGTAAAGTATGTTTTAGTACTCGTATTTGGTCTCAATTGTTGTAAAGTATTTGTTTAAGAGTATAATACGGGTGATAAAATCCGTAAACTTTCTCATTTATTGTAAAATAGAATCAAATTTTAGCGGTTATGACGGTTTGTGTGAAATTTTTTAATTAACTTGTCGAAATATGTATTTTGGTGATAAATATAGTAAAGTATGTTTTAGTACTCGCATTTGGTCTCAATTGTTGTAAAGTATTTGTTTAAGAGTACAATATATGTGATAAAATCTGTAAACTTTATCATTTATTGTAAATTGGAATCTTTTTGGCCAGTTAGTGATTTTTAGTAACTAATTTCAAAATCTAATATTTTTTGTGATAATTTTAGTAAACTTTTGTTATAATTCGTAATAATTCTCACTTTAAGTATTAATGTTGTTTATTAATGTAAAGGGGACGTGTAAATGGTGTAAATTGAAGTACATTTTTTGCGGCTGTAATTAGTAATATTTGTGTCAAATATTGTTAATTGGTTAATAAAATTTGTATTTTTATGTGAATTATTATATTAGAGTGTTATTCCGTAACATTTGTTTTTTTCCTAATAATTGTTGTGATAGATCGTGTAATATGTGTGAGTTTAATTATTTCGTCTCTTACTTTTTGTACTTCCTTCTTAATTATTGTTATACGAGTGTTATTTCTTGTAATTAGTGTGTCAATTTACGTAACACCGGTTACCTGAGCAGCCAGTCACAAGTTTTTCTAAGTGCCAATTATACCCTTACGGGAAATTCCAGTTACGGGACGTCTTGATTCTCGGGAAGTCAATCAGAGGTCTGTCTGTTATTTGGATTAATGCTTTAAACAAAATAATGATACACACATAACAATAGGTCGACGCTGAGTACAAACTTGTAAAACGTCTTCAAGTTATATCCTTCTCCGGTTGGCCAAAATTGATGTAAACTTGCTGAGCAGGATGTAGAATTAATTGTACTTGAAGATTCCTTTTTATTAAATTGTTTAAAGATGTATATAGGTATGCAACCTATAAAGGTAAAGTAATGCTAGAAACTCGTGGCGAAATTAGAAATTTTTGCTTGGGGGATGGAATTATGATATTAATAAATCCCTTAAGATAAACTCAAAACATACACATGTACATATACAATTATAAATAAATAAATAAACACACATATATATTTATACATGTTTATGAAAAACTTATAGATCTTATTTTCTTAATAATTGAGTAGGGTGGGTTTGGGTTAACTGTTTGAAAAAGTAGTTTGTAAAATCAATGGCTCTAATATATATAAATATAAGTATATAAAATTTATCTAGTTTGCTTTAGACATTGTAAAGAAATATCAAAAAATGAAAATAATTAATGATTCTATTTTTTATTATTAGCAAATCAAAACATATATATGATTCTTGTGAACATTAAAATAATATTAAAAAAAAAAACATGAGGAACAATTAATCATAAAGGTAGTTTTTTAGAGGGCTACGCCAATTGCTTTTTAGGGCCACTTTTATTCAACAGTTTGGGTTATTTGATTAGCTCAATTTTTCGAATGCCCAAACTTTAAAAAAATTTTAAATTATTAAACAATTCCAAATTTTTGGGGGCCATGACAATGTGGCTTAATTATTGCTAGACATAAAATGTTTCATAATTTTTTTCACCACTTATTAAAGTGATAAGTTGTGATTTGTGTAACATCACATTTATATGGATCAATTCCTAACACTACTTTTATTATACACTTATAACAATATATCACATAAGTTTAAGTAGACTTGTTGTTAAAGATGAAGTCTAATAGCATGTAGAACACATAAAAGAGTATTTTTAATTTGTTGTATGGCATGAGATGAAACCTACTAGCCACATAAAGAATAATTTCTTCGTCACCTTTCACAAGGAAAATGGAACTTTATCATAAGAAAAGAATACTCTTAGTTGACTTTAATATCTTTTCATGATTATTATTATTATTTCTTTTATTTATTCTACATGATGATTAGGTATGTATGTTATTCGGTGATTGGGAAGTGTTTGTCTTCTCCTTATATGGACGCTCAGTTTGGTCGAGAGTAGAAAATATAGGAGGACAAGGGATAGCCGGATAGATAACTGGAAAAAATAGAAAAAATGAATATATATTTTCAGCATGAAAAATGAAAGGAAAAGAATAGTAATTTGGTATGAATTTTGTTATACTCTTACATAATAAGAAGTTAGTTTTTAAAATTATTTTAATGGTAATGAGGGAAATCCAAACATTTTTCCTCCCCTCAATGTTGCTTCTCTCCATATTTATTTTTTTGGAAACAAGATGGAAAGAGTTTATTTCATTTTTAAAATTTTATTTAACGTGATAGTCTCTACGTTTCAGATTTACAATATTTAATCTAAATCATCAAATAAATCTATTTTAAATGGAAAAGTTCGCTTTGTGTTTTATCTTCCTTTCGAAGAGGAAAAAAATCTATGGTCTTGAATAAATCTATTTTTATTTTCGCTCTATAATATTTAATCTAAATCATTAAATAAATTTATTTTAAAATAGTTATGT
>OU015771.1:32502599-32517248 GCA_907173295.1 Fagus sylvatica
ATTCTAGTGTTTGATGAATTTCTCAATAGAGCAAAGCTCAAAGCGCGACCTGAAGAGCAGAACAGCTGCGTGCTCTTTCAATATATACTTGGAATACCCGATTCCACTGTAGTTTCGCTCGAGTGCGCACATGGCTCGTTAAATAGCCATCCTGAGAAGAAACTTTATACAGGCAATACCATTTAGAATGTACTTCCCCGACAGTTATTTAACATATGACTTAACATCTCCTCTCTCGTATCCTACTACTGACCGCTAAGCTCATCTTTCTCATTACCTAGTCAGACTCCACTGCGCTCACATCTACGTATTATTTCATTTGTATTTCAATCTTTTTGAAACTAATCTGAATAAAAAAACAGCTACTTGTTTGCAACTCTTTTGACAAAGCAGTAGAAAATAATCCATAATAGGTCCTGCTTTTGCTTTGAACCTCCATTCTCCGCATCACACATTTTCGAGAAATAGGCAATTTACATCGACAGGGCATTATCGGTCCTTATATGGTGATACCACCCCAGGTGCCTCTTTACTTGAAATTGAGGTGCACACTTACCCAAGTTCCATCTGTGAGAAGCGCCTAAATCCCTACGTTCTCTCCATGCACTATTATCGTGCTCTATAGCATTGGCATTATATTCTGGACTTATGATACCTAGGACAGTTAGAGAGCAACATACCCGCAAAACCTTACTCAACTTATTAGCTCTCGAGAGGGTTTAAAATCTATCCTTTACTGCTCTCTTTATATAGGAATACTCAAAGATTAGGCATTTGACGTTTACGGATATGGCGAGAGGCTCCTAACTGACGCGCGCACAAAAAATAGCGCTCACTGCGTCCAGGAATTATGATAAAAAAGACTAATTAACACCATACTCACAATTCCATAAACAGTTGAATACTTTTATCTCAATATGTAAAAGTAATAACAAAAATTATTTAAACAGGTCGATATCTGCTATTTTTCAAAACCTTCCTCAATTTTATAGAACATAGCCTTTCTCTTCTCTCATCTATAAGCTATCAGCCTCGAAACGAAACACGATAGCTAAATAGTGGTAGGAGAGACAGCTTTACATCTTCTTAACCGTATATGGCTGCGTAGAAGGAGAGGAAGTGTGCATTTTGGTTTAGTTACTAGGTAAACTTCCCGCGCGTGGAAGCCATGATGTAGCGGAGTTCGAGACCAGAAAGGCTCGCGAGTCGTGAGAGTAGCATAGCATAGAGCCTTTGATATAGAGTACTCTAGACCAAACCCCACAGGCTCGTGATCGGAGGGTTCGCAAATCACCGCGTGCACTCACGGCCCGACACATGGGCCCATATATAAGCGTGTAAGGTCTTCTACCCTCTGTTGGGCCGAAGGACGAGGCTAAGAGGCTAGAAAATCCCCGATGACTATCCGGGGCGAAGTAGAGCGGCGAAGCGAGTCGTTCCATAGCTCCCGCTCGATGGCCTACTCGTTGTGCGTTGGCCCGTGCTTTTGCGTTCACTATACGTGTCCGATGGCCATTAGTTTATCTTTTAAGCCTGTACTTAGTTTATCGTTAATTTAATGGTTTATTAATTAAATATAGTATGTCTACCTGAATCAGCATATTTTTTTGTTTTACGCCCCGTAATTCTTCCTCAGCCGGGCTTGGGCAGAATAGCAGAGCAAGTACAAGTATACAAGTATTAGTAGAATAGCAAAAATGCGTTCTTCATCATTAATACGTTTGCTCGCGGTAATTGTGGCCTTTTGGGAGAATCGATGACTGCATCAAAGATGCACTTGCTAGTACTAGTACATCTGAGAATTCTTAATTGGCTAGTTGTAAATAGCCCCAGACTGCGGAACAAAGGATTATCCCGGACCTACACCGAGGTATTGACGGTGCTATCTCTCCCATAATTCATCTCGCTATGTACAGAAATGTGTGGTGAGCGATGAAGGTAATGTGTTTAGTATTATCTTCTGGACAATTTTAAGAAAATTTACACTCTCATAAACTATCATGATGTTATACGTCTCTAAGTTTTATCCGTGAACATCTTTGATCACTCTCCTCTGCAACTCGAAATTCTCTTCTTATGCGTGTCGGAATGAATCAGGTATTAAAATTCCTACAGCGCTCCAATTGCGTAGGATTCTAAAGTCGCCTGCACACAGCTTCTAGTCATATGACAGTTAGTACAAGGTTACCATTATGCGTATAAGCGACCGCGCTTCTACCGCACATGTGCAAGCTGAGGCGTCGGGTATGGGGTCGGGTATCTACGGCGACTCTACACGATCTCTAGACGGGTATACCCCTGTATAACATCCTCCTCGTGTTCTCAACCTCCCAAAATGGACCAAATCCGATGAATTGTCCTTCTCCCCACGAGTTTTCCCTTTCGTGACACCTCTCGGTGAACGTGTTTACTTCGTTAAGCTAGGGTATCCCGTTTGTTATTGAGCCATCAACATCTTTCCGTACGGCACGAGAACCTCTCTCTGTATTTCCAATTTTTATTATTTTCTCCATTCTTGTCCCCTCTATATTTTTCATTTCCATTTAAAGTAGTCCAACACAAGTTTTAGTTTGCATGGATTAATAAGTAAGATTTGTGTCGTGTTTATCTCTCTCTACAAAATACTTTGTTCCATTGTGTCGGTTATCTCTAATAAGGAAGATTTATATAAATCACACTCAGCATAATATTGATTAAGTCTATGGCAATGTATAATATCCCCTTGCATCATTAATAGGAGGGATAAAAAGTTATCATATATTCGCGTAGTGAGTGTTTATATGACTATAGTCTATATATATGAGATGGGAGGAGAGGAAGGGAAATATCACCTTATCTTGATCAGGATATATATCTATGTATAGTGCCATTATATGTTTACATGATATAATATATTCAAATTCCCCCTTAGGTCGTTAGTGGTAGTGTGAGGTCGTTACTTTTATTGCGTTTACATAGACGCACGACTATAATTATCCACAAATAAGGAAGCCCCCATACTTGTCTACTTCCCTTTTTCACGTTTATGCTCGATGTGCAACATTTATAAAATAAGTGAATCGAGGCAAGATATATAGTTATTCATTTTTTTTAAGCAACAAAACATGCTTATATGGATGCTATTGTGATCCGTTGAGCGACAGATTAGTGATATTGCATCATCTCCAAAATACATATTTATGGCTGCTAATACTCATGGCACATTAATCTCTAGGCCCCATTACGAAATATTGACTAATACAAATTAAAACAACATTTGTTACACTAGCTCTTACTGTGTATCTTTTTCACTCTGTCATTCCCATCTCTCTTCTCGGACACACATCACACTCAAATCACACTCTTCATGTCTTCATTCTCAATGATACTTTATATTGCTCCTACCTACAGACAAGTTCTCGAATTGTTTCTTTCTTGACTGAGCATTTTCTTGACAATCCTTACCCTAACTGTTTTGGTTTGATTTTTCCTCTTCCTGTTTAATATCTCCATTATTTCAAATTTCTATCCATCAACCCATCTCCATTTTACCCTATCTTATTTTTTCATTATGTTCTGTCTCAAGCACTTTTAATGTTCACTCCTTCTCTTTTTATTGTCTCTTCACCCCTGGATGCGCTAACCAAACTCAGATATTCACAATATTGTAAACTCATTATAACATATGTTGTCTTGTCCTTGTTGGTTAACTGCTCACCAAGTGTATATTATTCGATTGACTTTATATGAGTGCTTGGTTACTTCCCTCCATATTAGCTTTTGGCTATCATCAGCAACCGACAGTTCTCTATATTTAAGACTCCTATACAAGTTCACCTTTTTTCTTCTCTTCTTTCTCAGAATTTGTTAATTTTACCTGCTCTTTTTTACCTAGCAGTGTACGGAATTGGTGCTTTGCTTTGTGATTTATTGCCTACTATAATATAATTAACCATGCTGATGCATCCATATATAGGTAAAAAGGGACAAGATCCAGAATCAAATGAAAATTCAAAAAAGAATTTAACCAGTCAACACACCATGTATTACGTGAAGAAATCTCGAAGAAAAAGAAAAGACCTCTCGTCACGGGTATAGAGAAGGAGTGAGCATATATGGTGTTGGAGAACAACCCTAGAGTGGTAGAAGATAAGAATATACAGACTTCATCTTATTTACGCCAATGAGTGAGAATACAAATCAAAATGCGTTTCTAGTTTGTGTCTCCACGAAACGCAGATCTCTCTACAACTTCTACTATTCCTCTCGAGTGACAACACAAAAAAGAGCACAGGGCATTCCGACAATGTCAATTTAAATGAACAACGGCCAACTCCGAAAAATGAAATGACAAAATGGAAACAACATAAAAAACACATCAATCTAGATAGTTACACTACATATATATAGTAAGGAACACAGCCATAATAAAAAATCCTAGACCCTGATTTATGAATTAATTCTAATAATCCTCGCAAATGAGCACCTAGACTAGAAAATATCGACAAGTTAGAAAAATCAAATAATTACCAGAGAAAGTAGAAGGATAGTATCAAAAAGCGCGATTACTGGGTATTGGAAAGCCAAAAACACTAATTGTCCATATAATAACTTATTCCATCCGCAACTTACAACCGATTTTGTCCTGTCTTATATCGGAGATAATTGATTCAATAAATTTGACCGTATCCTCCTTGATCTTTGATGTAGTTTCCTGGTAAGAAAATGCGAATGCCTACAACTCGACTGTTCATTTTTCCATAGCGAGATGTAAAATAAAGAGTTGATCTGAGAAATAGAAAGGAGTGATAAATGACCTGTCAACGGAAGTCACCGTCGCACGAAGTCTGTGTGACTGTATTTATGGTACATACGGTGAAATCTTGAGAGAGGAGAAAAAGAGAGGAGAATTCGGAATAGTCGTGCGTGTGTGTTATCATACTGGAATTTATTGATTTCTTCTTTATAATGTGTGTTAAGTGATTTTTAAGTTTTTTTATTATATTTTATGGGTTATGACAATCATCGGGTCAGGATTCATGGGATTTATCAAAAAAAAAGAATACAAAAACCACTCAGAGCTACACAATTAATTTATAATCCGAGAGTATCATTGGTATAGAAATAGAAAAAGAAACTTACGAAATAAAGAGAACCTCTCACTTCTCCTGCGGAATACCCTAGGTTACTCATCAGAATACAAAAGAATAATAGATTTGCGGGCGAAAAATGATACACTAGAATAGTGAGCTATAATATAAAAAATTATTGTGTGTCACCCGGCGAAGTAGTCACATGATCCTTTGGATAACCCTGTGGCAGACGGGAGCTTCGCTTGATCTCTGTTCGGATCAATATGACCATCCAACATAATATTCTTTATTTTTTCTGAAGTCTCTTCCAGAAAAAAAGCCATCTTTCAGTGCGTAGCTGTTAGAAATCTGTCGTCTCTATATGGCAGCACAATATTCTTGTGCTTGACGTAAAATACATTAGTGTCATGGACATTAAACCTTAAACTTTAACTCTAAGTAAAGGGTGACCCGTGTATATGTTTTTTGGAGTCGGTAACGTGGCGTAGTACTTAATTATTTTACGGAAGCAACGCACACTGAGTTTATACAATCGAGTAAATACGATAAACGTGATTTATATTATTTAGTAAACGATAGAATAAAGTAAATGATAGTTCTCGTCATAGGTAATCAAATGTGATCCATATAGGTTACTCTCCAAATTTTTGTTATTATAATGGTATAGAAGGGACTATTACTTCATATTTTCTCTCCTTGAATAAACCATAAAGACATAGATATGTATAGTGCTATTTTAGAAGATAACCCGAGAATAGTAAAAAAGATTTATAAAAGCGTTTTTAATTTCTGCACACTCTCAATTAAAATAATAAAGCTAGTATGTTAACTAAGGAAGTTATTACCATCCTATTATCTCGCAACTATGTAAGGATATTATGAAAATCTAAAGTAAAAATAAAATATAAAGAATAGAAATTCCTTTCTCCATTAAGTACAATAGCAACTATACAGTGCCCTTCAGGTTGAAACAAACCAGGTGAAGCGTTGTGAAACATAAAGTAACGAAAACTTGTCTATCTTGCTCTTTCGTGTTCTCAGATTTCAGTGCTACATTCATACATTTTTTTAAATATATTTATTTTTTTATAACACCTCTCTCTCTTTCTCTCTCTCTTTCACGGTTAATCTCCCGATACTCTCTCTCTCTCACGGTCTGCTTCTCTCTCTCTTTCACGGTCTGCTTCTCTCTCACCTGACATCTTCCCCTCTTACAAAGTCTGACGAGGAGATACTCTCTGTCTCCATCTTTCTCTCTGATAGCCGGGTGTGATATGGCATCGCTTATTCGTCATTATCTCGTCTTACACTCTGCAGCATCGAGTACGTTCTCCGATTTTTTCGGTGCGGCTTGAGGTTGTATATATAATGAGGTCTACTATCCCAGCGTCATAGCAAATGAGTCGGTGTTCTTATTATACAGTGTCAATTCTGCGAATCTTGTGTGTAAGCATAATTTGTATCGTACATCTATCTTCTCTTCCTTCTTCGTATATTCTCTATGGATTCAGACTCTGATCTCGATCACTTCACCCTCTTTTGTTTTATGGTCCACTCTGATTCCCCATACACACTCTAGTATGTCTCGGAATAAAATAAATCTGAGTAATCTCTTCAATAGTAATAATACTCTGGTTGCTGCACATTATAATATATTATTATTCAAACACTATGATCACAACTTGATTCTCGTTAATCTGTTTACTACAGATGAGATTATGAGTGTGAGAGTATAGTAGATCTACTCAGTAAGAGTGCGTGTTATGTTGAAAATAAGCTGGTTATATCTTTAACCTCTATCAGCAGAATGCGTAGTTTATGAAAGTCTAAGATAGACCTGTTGTCTATGTATATGTGTCATTAGCCTGTGTGCGTTGGTTCATTGTTCCTTTTAGTTTGTAAATTTACAGAGTTCCCTAATATGAGTTAGCATGTATTATTATGCTACAAGTAATAAGAAAGGTTTCTTTTATCTTAAGTGAATTTACATCGACTATCTATAGAGCATTATTAATTAATATAGGATTTCTATATGTACACGTTTCTAGATTGACATGTAAGTACTGCTCTGATAAATTTAAATCTGTTGGTTCGTTCCTAAAATTGGTTAAAAATTTTCTAACCCATATCTATATATACCAAGCTCTCCAACGAACTTGTTACAGAGAGATTTTAAAGGCATTGTAAAACAAATAGAATAGTCATGTTAAATTCACCTAATAATGCAGTTTCTACAATTTATCAGTGAAAATACAGAATTTCCCGAATATACGGTGTATTATCCTGTTTTTCTTATAATTAGGAAGGGCTGAATTGTTGATTTATATATCTTATCTATAAGTCAGTGTACATGCCCCTCATACTGTGGTTAAGAAAAAATGAAATTAATTGATTCCATTTAGTAATTTGCTAGAACTTATTGTGTCGTAATGATTTGTGTTCTCAATCTAGCACTATTTATTCCAGCATTTTTTCTATTCTTTGTCATTACCAGCTATATTAGGGACCTCCTCGTGTTAGTGTTTATCTTTTTTTCTTAGTTAATGTATTTTGACTTTTTTTGCTTGTGGTATGTAATGGATGTGTTTTAGTCTGTATAACCCATATTATATTTAGTTATTTTTTTTACTATCCCCTTTGATTAATGGAGAACCCATTAGTATGTGTGTAATATCTTGAATAATCAATCTTATACTAGCTTCACATTTTGGATTTAAACGCAATTCGTGATACTAATTATCGTATCTTCTGCTAATTGGGTTTCTGCCATTGTAGGATATTATATTAATACACTTTGACCATTAATTGCGGCTAAGTAGCTGAGCTTCCGTTAAGTTAATTAATTACTCTATATCTTATTGTAAGGCGTTTCTATTTAGATGTGTGAGTTTTTACTTCAGCTTACTGTATATTGTTTTGAACATCTATTCATTTATTTATCGTCTATTTTATCTAGCGATATAGTGTATTTTTTTGTCTAATTTGTCTTAGGATATAAAATTAGTTGGCTTAAAATATTTTTATTATTTATCTGTTACTGTACATGTGTTTCGTATCAAAAAGAATTTCCGAAAAACTGGTTAACAGACGGTATTCAGATAAAGATCCTATTTCCTTTTCGTTTGAAACCTTGGACAGATCTAAGTTACGATCCCCTCATAAAGATCAAATTAAAAAGAACGGGAAAGGGCAAAAAAATGATTTTTGTTTTTTAACAGTTTGGGGAATGGAAGCTGAACTGCCTTTTGGTTCTCCCCGAAACCGATTTTCCATTTTTGAACCCGTTTTTAAAGGACTCGAAAAAAAAAAATTAAAATTAAAAAAAAAGCTTTTTCTAGTTCTAAGAGTTTTAAAAGAAAAAACAAAATTTTTTCTAAATGTAGCAAAAGAAACAAAAAAAGGGGTCATCAAAGTCATTCTATTTCTAAAAAAAATAAAAAAGAGCTCTCAAAAAGAAATCTCTTATTTGATTGAAAAAAATAGATTTAATAAGTAAGTAAAAAAAAAAAAAAAAAATTCGATAATCATAAAAATCGTCCATTAAAATTCGATCTATGGATTGGTCAACTTCTTCATTGACTGAAAAAAAAATGAAAGATCTAGTTAATAGAACAAACACAATCATAAATAAAATAGAAAAAATGAAAAAAGACAAGAAAAGAGGGTTTATAACCCCAGAGATAAATATTAACCCTAACAAACTAAGTTATGAAGATAAAGGATTAGAATCACCAAAAAATATTTGGCAGATATTAAAACGAAAAAATCTTCGATTGCTTCGTAAATCACATTTTTTTGTAAAATTCTTTATTGAAAAGCTATACATAGATACCTTTCTATGTATCATTAATATACCTAGAATCAATGCACAGCTTTTTCTTGAATTAACAAAAAAAATGATTAATAAATACATTTACAATAATGAAGCAAATCGAGAAAGAATTGATAAAACAAATCAAAGTATAATTAACTTTTGCTCGACTATAAAAAAGTCACGTTGTATTATTAATAAGAATTCAAAGATTTTTGGGGACTTAGCTTACTTGTCACAAGCATATGTATTCTATAAATTATCACACTCAAGTCAGTAACCTCAGTAACCTAGTTAAGATCTGTCTTCTTTAATATTACGGAATTTTTTTTTTTCTTAAAAATGAAATAAAAGAGTATTTTTTAGAATTTTGATTGAAAAACGCTAAGGGGTCAAAACCCTCGAAATTTTAATTAATGTCTGAAAAAAAATAAGGGGTCATTAGGGTCAATGATGCCGTATGACTAAAAATTAGTCAAAAATGAATATGAATCAATGCCGTATGACTAAAAATTTATGTTATGAAAAAGAAAAACCGATTTATTCATCAAAAAAAAAAATTGGATATGATCATTCGTAAAATCTATTAATTATGAAACTAAGAAAGACTGAAATATTTATAGATTACCACTACATGTGGGAGGTAATAACCAAGAAAAATTCTTATTTTTTACAAACAACTAAAAGAACAAATTTTTCGATATGATGGGAGGAATTAAAAGAAGACTGGGTTTAATTATTAGATATAAAAAAAATAATAGAAAAAGGCCTTTTGGAAAATTCTCAATCAGAAAATACCCATCCAATCAAAAAGGCCTGGGCCGATTTTTTGATTGGATGGGAATGTTTAAAAAACTAAGTAATCAAGATCGAATCTAGAACTTTGGTTCTTGGATGGGAAGAATGAAGATACAATATCGAACTATTGGTTCTTCACTTTATAATACATATAAGATTCAACCGTCATACTTTTTTTTAATTTTAATGGAAACGAAAATGTTAATAAACATAAAAGCATCACTGGAAATCAAAAAAGAGATATTTTTATATTATCGAATGAAAAAACTCTTGAATTAGAAAATAGAAATCAAGTAGAAAAAGAATTCGCGGACCAAGCGGATCCCGAATCGGCTCTCTCAAACAAAGACAAAGATGTTGAACAAGATTCTAGGGGATCGTACATGAAAAAACAAAAACGTAGAAACAAAAAGCAATACAAGAATAACACAGAAGGGGAGCTTGAGTTATTACTAAAAAGGTATTTGCGTTTTCAATTGAGATGGGATTATTCTTTCAATCAAAGAATAATCAATAACATCAAAGTATATTGTCTCCTGCTTAGGCTGATAAATCCAACAGAAATTGCCATATCCGCTATTCAAAGGGAAGAAATGAGTCTGGATATTCTGATGGTACATAAGGATTTAACTCTTACAGAATTTAATGATGAAAAGGGGAATATTTATTATCGAACCAGTTCGTCTGTCTGTAAAAACGGATGGACAGTTTCTTCTATATCAAATCATAGGTATTTCATTGGTTCCTAAGAGGAAACACCAAATTCATCAAAGATACCTAGAAAAAGGCGGGGTCTATGTTGATAAGAATAAGAAGAATTTTGATGAATCCATTGCACTACATGAAAAAATGAATGGAAATAGAGACAAAAATCATTATGATTTGCTTGTTCCTGAAAATATTTTATCCCCGAGACGTCGTAGAGAATTGAGAATTATAATTTGTTTCAATTCTAGTAATAGAATTGGTATACATAGAAATATAGTATTTTGCAATGGAAATAAGGTAAAAAATTATGATTGCGATCAAGTTTTGAATAAAAGAAAAAATTGAAGATGAAAATTTGTTTCAATTCTATTAATAGTTCTTTCTTTTGGTATAATAGAAATATAGAAGATATTTGCAATGGCTATTGGTTTGATACCAATAAAAAAATTGGTAAGGATTCAGATGCGATCCGAGATTGAAAATTCATTAAATTTTTTTTACTAATTGCTGTACCAAAATGAACTTGATAAATAAACAAACCTAATTAAATTATTATTTCATTCTGATAAAGGATACTAATTTTATCGATTAGAAGATTATCTTGTATTCGCTATTGGTTTGATACCAATAATTAGATCTGGTAAGGATCAGATGTATCAACAAAATCTAATTCATTTTTAGATTGTGTAATTTTTTAGCGAGTATGAACACAAAGAAATACCCATTATTTCATTCTGATAAAGGAATATATCCTATCCGATGCATTGTCAAAATTAATTATTAGATCTAGAATTATTGATTTCTAAAGTCTTTATTTTATTTGACTAAAATTAAGAATTCTTAACGAAATTAAGAATGCTTTTGTATAATATATCCTATCCGAATCCAAATTAAAATTCATTATTATTGATTTCTAAAGTAATTAATTTTTTGACAAAATTAAGAATGAACGAAATTAAGAATGATTATATATCAAATTAAAACGATAATTATTATTACTGATGAATAAATAATATAAAAAAAAAAAAAGAGAGGGGGGCGTTTTATGGTAAAAAATTCATCATCTCGTTTCTTTCGCAAGAAGAAAAAGAAAAAAAAAAGAGGGATCCGTGAATTTTTCAAGTATTGAGTTTGACCACTAAAATAAGAAGACTTACTTCGCATTTGGAATTGCACCGAAAAGACTATTCCTCTCAAAGAGGTCTACGTAAAATTCTGGGAAAACGTCAAAGGCTGCTGTCTTATTTGTCAAAGAAAAATGGAGTACGTTATAAACACTTAATTAATCAGTTGGGTATTCGAGAATCAAAAACTCGTTAATTTTAAGAGTCATTTTGAATTATTTGATTTATTAGATCTTGAATTTTGATGAACCTTTTTTCGTTTTACGCAATTCGTAGAAAAATGAATCGAGGAAAAACTTATGAATATACCAGCTACAAGAAAGGATCTCATGGTAGTAAATATGGGACCCCAACACCCGTCAATGCACGGCGTTCTTCGACTCATCGTTACTCTGGACGGTGAAGATGTTATTGACTGTGAACCAATATTGGGTTATTTACACAGAGGGATGGAAAAAATTGCGGAAAACCGAACTATTATACAATATCTGCCTTATGTAACCCGTTGGGATTATTTAGCTACTATGTTCACAGAAGCAATAACTGTAAATGGGCCAGAACAGTTAGGAAATATTCAAGTACCTAAAAGAGCCAGTTATATCAGAGTAATTATGTTGGAATTGAGTCGTATAGCTTCTCATCTGTTATGGCTCGGCCCTTTTATGGCAGATATTGGTGCACAGACCCCTTTCTTCTATATTTTCAGAGAACGGGAATTAGTATATGATCTATTCGAAGCTGCTACGGGTATGAGAATGATGCATAATTATTTTCGTATAGGAGGAGTAGCGGCCGATCTACCTTATGGCTGGATAGATAAATGTTTGGATTTCTGCGATTATTTTTTAACAGGAGTTACTGAATATGAAAAACTTATTACAAGAAATCCGATTTTTTTAGAACGAGTTGAGGGCGTAGGTATTATTGGGAGAGACCAAGTAATTAATTGGGGTTTATCAGGACCCATGTTGCGGGCGTCCGGAATACAATGGGATCTTCGTAAAGTTAATCATTATGAGTGTTATGACGAATTTGATTGGGAAGTCCAATGGCAAAAAGAGGGGGATTCATTAGCCCGTTATTTAGTCCGAATTGGCGAAATGACAGAATCCATAAAAATTATTCAACAGGCTCTGGAAGGAATTCCGGGAGGGCCCTATGAGAATTTAGAAATACGATACTTTGATAGAGAAAGGTATCCAGAATGGCATGATTTTGAATATCGATTCATTAGTAAAAAACCTTCTCCTACTTTTGAATTGCCAAAACAAGAACTTTATGTGCGAGTCGAAGCCCCCAAGGGAGAATTGGGAATTTTTCTGATAGGGGATCAGAGTGGTTTTCCTTGGAGATGGAAAATTCGTCCACCTGGTTTTATCAATTTGCAAATTCTTCCTCAGTTAGTTAAAAGAATGAAATTGGCTGATATTATGACAATACTAGGTAGCATAGATATCATTATGGGAGAAGTCGATCGTTGAAATGATAATTGATATAACGGAAGTACAAGATATCAATTCTTTTTACAGAGTGGAATCCTTCAAAGGGGTCTATGGAATTCTATGGGTGCTTGTCCCTATTTTGACTCTTGTATTAGGAATCACAATAGGCGTACTAGTCATTGTATGGTTAGAAAGAGAGATATCCGCAGGGCTACAACAACGTATTGGACCCGAATACGCCGGTCCTTTAGGCGTTCTTCAAGCTCTAGCAGATGGGACAAAACTACTTTTCAAAGAAAATATTCTTCCATCTAGAGGAGATACTCGTTTATTTAGTATAGGACCATCCATAGCAGTTATATCAATTCTACTAAGTTATTCAGTAATTCCTTTTGACTATCACCTTGTTTTATCCGATCTCAATATAGGGGTTTTTTTATGGATTTCCGTTTCAAGTATTGCTCCCATTGGACTTCTTATGTCAGGATATGGTTCAAATAATAAATATTCCTTTTTAGGTGGTCTACGAGCTGCTGCTCAATCGATTAATTATGAAATACCATTAACTCTATGTGTATTAGCAATATCTCTACGTGCGATTCGTTGAAACATAAACTTTTCCCTATTTCTTTCTTTAGAGTCTTTCTAGAAAAAGAGGTGGAATGAATTGAATAGATATCTTCATTTTTCATTCATTATTCGGATTAATGAATTAAATTAGATAGTTATATGAGTGAAAGAAAACAGCTAACAGGTATATAATATATATATATTCGCAGTCAAATTCTTGAGTCTCGTCTTCGATGTATAAGAAGAATTAAAGAGTTGAGCGTAAATAAACAGAAGAAGAACCCGTTTACCCCAAGATTGGTTGATTAGTCATGTCATCCTAGTTTGAAGCGGGTTCAAAAGACCCACCATATTAAGTTTTCACTAGTGTTTGTATGTATTACCATAAAGCGGGGGTTTAGCAAAAATGAGTGGATGGTTAGAAACGCCAAATTACGCAAAGGATTGGTAATAGAGATTATGTGATTTATCCCCAAGGACATTTATACATAATATAAAAAGAATACTAATAGGGGCTTTAAGTTAGTAGAAATGATCAGGCCGTACTCCCCAAGATTCCTATCCAGAGTATACTTCAATCCACCGATTAAATAAACGACTATCGAAACGAAAAAATCCTTTATTTTGTAAGCTCCCCCTTTTTCTTGGACCCCCCTTTTTTTTTTCCAGAAAAGAAAGAAGAATAGGAACGAAAATAAAAAATAGAAAGAATACAATTCAATAAAAAAAATAGATCTTTTTTTTTTTTATTTTTTTAGTGTATTTTTTCTTTCCGATATCTATATTCATAGAGATAGAATTCGTGTCATAATTCATGAACGAATGTAATGTCGAATTCTTTTTTTTTTTTTCCTAATTGAAAACAACGGGTTATTTATATTTCTACAAGCAGTATTTTATTAAAGACTTAAAGTTATTACTCACAAAATAATTCTTTTTGAATTAAATAAAGGATAAGATCAATTCAGACGTAGTCTTTTTTATTTATTATATAACCAACAGAATTAAAGTGGTCTAATTCAGGGCCGTTTACTCGATTTTGAACCTATCTATCCTATCTATCCTATCTATCCTATAAATCAAGATAAATAATACAGACTCGGCCCTTAGATTTCTTTATGGCC
>OU015771.1:32517348-32541109 GCA_907173295.1 Fagus sylvatica
ATTAAGAGTCATATTAGACATAAAATAAAGAAATCAATGCAACATAGTCAATATGATGCTTTAAAAAATGTTAATATTGACACATTGATATTGAAATGAGCTATGTGACTTTTGGTGGAAATGATATTTCATATGTGAGATACCTAGCAGTGGTAGAAGGCATTCAACAACAACATGCTAAGGTATAACTTAGCAAAGAGTTGAAATAATAATGCATAAAACTTATCTTATAGTTGTTTGGGTTGCTTTTGCAATTAAGAGTCATATTAGGCATGAAATAAAGAAATTAATGCAACATAGTCAACATGACGCTTTCAAAAATGTTAGTATTGACACATTGATATTGAAATGAGTCATGTGACTTTTGGTGGAAATGATATTTCACATGTGAAATACCTAGCAGTGGTACAACAACATGCTAAGGTATAACTTAACAAAAATAAAACATGCTAAGGTCTTTTGTCTTGATGGAATGCACTTAATAGTGGCACCTTGAGGTGTCCAAAAAATAACAATACAAAACATTTGGTGGTGCCACCATAAAGCATTTAATGGTACACTACAATACTTTCAACGAGATATTAAGATATGCCCTATAACCTTTCAATGTCAGTTTAAGATGTTGCAACCATGGTTTTAAAAACCGGGCCGGGGAGAGAACCAGAAATGAGAGTTGTTCCCGTATCATTGGTCTGATTGAGGTCGGACCGGTGGTCAAACTGATGATGTCATAAATAATTTTAAAATTATATAAATAATTAAATCAAATACATAAACAATTTGTAACTAATAAAATAGGGTTAACAAATATATAACAAATTTTAAAACATTTTATATAAGTTTTTACATCTTATATTTTGCGGAAAAAAATATCAAAATTAAGCAATGTAACCATGTAAATATATAACTAAACATATTAACATTACAAAATAATGATCCTTTAACCATATAGAAAATAATCCTTCAATTAAATCAAATAAGTTTTGAATTCCATTACATCTAAACAACAAACAACGTTAAATGTTCATTTGATAATATTAACATCACAAGTCTCAATAGTCACTTCATAATACATAATTGAAATCATCTAAACAACAAACAACGTTAAATGTTCATTTGTAACATTAATATCACAAGTCTCATTAGTCACTTCATAATACATAATTGAAATCAATATCATCATGGCCTCCTCCTCTTCATCATCATCATCGACTTCAATAGGATCATTTTAACATTAAATCTAGGTTAAATCCAGGAGGATCTTGTTCTTCACTAAATGATCCCAAATCAATCCCACCAACTCAATCATCTATACAATCCAACACATAAAAACAATAAATGAAAATTTGTTTCTAATAATCATTTCTAATAATAGTCTAATTGAAATATGCAAATTAGGAAAAAGTATTTACAAAATATCTTATAAACCAATCTCCTTGTACATGGTGAGAAGACCTTTCATTTATTGGATATGCTCATACTTCATACAATGCAACCTCTAACTCATCATAATCAAGACATGGAGGTTCTTCATCTTCCACGATCAAAAACTCGGTTTTGTCGATACTTTCATAATCAATAGGATCAAAATTGAACTTTTTAATGTTGACCCTATACTATATGATGAATTTGAATAATTAATAACCAAGTATTACAATAAATGAAAACAAAATAATTGAATTCAAGTACAACATTTAAATACCTATTTTTCAACCGATAGTTATAATGAACAAATACAAGATCATTAAGTCGTTGATGCTCCAATCTATTTCTCTTTTTGGTATGTAGTTGTTCAAAAACACTCCAATTTCCGCTCACATCCCGAGGAGGAAGTTGTTTGGCTAAGGATCCTAATTGCAAACTTTTGTAAGTTTGGAGCACAACCACCCCACACCTTCCACCATTCATCTAAGTTGCAAAATATCAATAAATAATTATCATATATATATATATATATTATATATGACAAACAAAATGTTATAATCAACAATATCTCACCCTGTTGAGTCTTCTTGCTTGTTCCCAAAAGTTCCAACTCATTATCGAAATAGTTTTAATTCATCCACCAACTTGTGTCGACCATTGGAAACTCTTGTTTTAATAACATCTGTCAAAGCGCCATGAACCTCTTGCCTTTTATTCAAAGTCGATGGGTCATATTGGAATGCAAGATTCAACCAATAAGTTGCAGCATGAATTTCTTGAGAGAATTAAGTATCCCAACGATCCTTGATAATATTAATATATGTGGCTCCCAAAATTTCTTCTTATCCGTACAAAAGTTTTTTGTTTTTTTATTCCGTCAATTGCTCTATACATGCCATCATAAACATATCCCATTTTTAGATGTTCATTAGAATCAACAATGCGTAATAAACGATTTAGGGGTGAAAAAATATGCACAATTACACGAGAATCATTCCAAAATTTTGGGTCGAGAATGATCTTCATCACTTCTTTTGCATATCTTGATTCAACAAAAAACTTGCTAGTTACTCACACTTATATGTCGTACATATGCTCGTTAAGGCTCTCTAAGACAATGAAAGTAGTAGCAAATCTAATAGGTCTTGGATGCACAATTTCTCCCCAACCTTTTCTCTTCCTCAACCAAGATAGCAAATACACATGGTTATAGATGTACATAGTGATCTGTGATGCACGTTTCACAAGTTTAGCTACATGATCTATTTTTCCAATATCTTTTAAGATTAGGTATAAACAGTGTGCAGCACAAGGTGGCCAACAAATGTTCTTATATTTTCCACACAACAATCTTCCAGCAGCTACACAATTTGCAGCATTGTTAGTAACCAATTGTACTACATTTTCAGAACCAACCCATTTAACTATTTCATCAAACAAGTTAAAGCAAAGAAACAACATCCTTAATCATATCTAAAGCATCAACAAGAACGTATAAAATTAATTCCTTTAGAACAATAGAAGAAATTAATCAATATTCTCTGCCTAATATCAGTCCACCCATCTGCCATTATTGTACATTCAAGCTCGGCCCAATACGTACGATAAGAATCAACAATCATTTGAACTTCTCTTTTTGCATTTTTCAACAAAGGTACTCAACGGGCATGATAATTTGGACCTGTATATCCAGGACCAATAAAAGCTATAGCATTCAACATAGGTTGGTAATAGCTTGAATTCACAACATTCAGTGGAATGCAAGCATCATACATGAATCTTGCTATAGTCATATCAACCTTTCCTTTTGGCTTCTTTGGTAGCCAACACACTTTTAATAAAAGGCTAAGCTCCTGGTGTTATTCTAGGAGTAAAGTATTTGACCATTTCACTAATTACCTTTCTTTAACCAAGATTCGATTTAGATGAAACCATGCTAGGACTAGTGTTATTTCCCCTGCCTAAATTCCCACCACTATAATGAATTTCTGGGACCGCTTCATATTCTTGTGTTTCCTCTAATGGTGAAAAATTAGAATTTACTTGATCCGCTTTCGCTTATTGTTTAGTTTTAACAATTTTTATTTTTATTTTTATTTTTTTTTAATTTTTTCCCATTGGAAATATAATATCATAAGGTACACTCCTACACGGTGCCATATCACCTTTCACCACAGCAAGATGCCTTTTTCATCCTATTGATACCCCTACCTTTATAAAACTTTTCACAATATAAACATTTATAATTACCTTTTCCATTATTAACCTCTTCAAGTACATGACTCCATGAAAGATCACATTTTCCCCTCACACATGACCTGGTTGTAGATGCTGGGGAGGTAGAATCCATTTCAGTTTTTCACATAACAATGACAAACTCGCTGCAAACATTTTCAACAACAAAAATAGCAAACAAACAAATAAGTCATGTAATTCAAGTAGGCCAACAAACAAATAAACATTACTGCAGTTGCAGTAGCACATGTCTAAGGTGAAAAAACAAATAGGGGAAAAACTATATGACATGCTTTCTAAACTTTAAAACTATAAACTGCAGTACTGCCCAACACTCAGTGAAATTTAATCCATATAATTCCCACTCAGTGAACATTAGATTGTCTATCTCCAATAATTACAGAACATTAAGGTTTAATATCATGCTCTGCAAATGAAACAAAAATATTGTGAAATGTAATCCTAAAGTAACCATGAGACAGAGAGAATGATAGTAAGAGCATACTGAGACTCGAAGACAAGATTGGTGGAGACAAAGAGAAGCCACCACAGCCAGGAATGTGTCAAACAAAATACCCAAAAAAAAAAAAAAAAAAAAAAAAAAATCAAATACAAAAAAAAAACACAAAAAAAAAATCACACAAAACCCAAATCAAACGGGTTGTGAGACGCAGAGTGAGAGGCCGTGACATGGAGGTGAGACGTAGAAGGAGTTGTGAGTCGTGGAGGTGAGACACGGAAGTCGCGAGTCGTTGGTGGTTGTGAGACAGCAGAGGTGAGAGTCGTGAGAGAGAGAGAGAGAGAGAGAGAGAGCGAGGTTGAAAATGAGAGTGAGAGTGAGTGAATTTAGGTTTAGGTTATGAAATATAAACATTAAAGCAGTGTAGTTTTTAGGTTGAAAACGGTGAGTTTTGAAATAAGTGGAAGAGGTCCATAACCAATTCAACCGTTCCGGTTTGCGATTATCCCGATCGAACAGCCAGTTTTCTGTTTTTGTGCACTTTTTCTAAATTTTTCAGTTTTTTAAGAGAATCAGACCGAGTCAAGCACTGATCCCTGGTTGAACCGATCAAATCAGCCAGTCCGATCCTGTTTTTAAAACCAGTGTTATCAAGCTTTTGAGAACTAATTTTGTGGATCAGTGTTTAAGTTATTGAAGTCCGATAAGTTTAATTTGTGGGAGCACATTCAAGTTAGCAAAGCTAGAAACTTGGTTTGTGGAAGCTGCATGAGCATATTTAAGTCAGCAAAGCTAGAAACTTAGTTCACAAAAGCTCTAGTTAGATTCATGCAAGGAGTAAAATCTTATGTGTAACTTGATAATGAACAAAGAGAAGAATTGATTTGAAAGGGAGAGAGTGTGATATGATGGTGTATGCTAGATATATGTGTGTTTAGGATTGTTAGCCTCAAGGTTTCAATAATTATTAATTGGCTAATTAATCCAAGGACATTCATGTAGTTTTGATGATAACCATGATTTTAAGTTGTTCATTAATGATATTTTCATATGAACTAATGATTTATGTTTTAAAGCTTAATTTTGACTATTGATTTAATTGGACCAAGATGGCCAATTCAAATATCAAGCAAATGCAAAGTTGATAAGTTGCAAATTCATTGAAGATCAAAGTCATCAAGACTCAAGACAAAGAAATCAAGCTCAAAGACAATGATCCGAGACATATGAGAAGTAAGAGTTAGGTTTTGTAAAGTTTATTAAGATTTGATCTTTAAGGCTCAACTTTAAAACCAACTTCAATTGAAAAATCTCTTAAAGTTTTCAAAGACAAACTTGATTGGTTGAAATTCAAATATAAGACAACCATATCAATTGAAAAATCTCTTAAAGTTTTCAAAGACAACTTGATTGGTTGAAATTCAAATATAAGACAACCATATCAATTGAAAAATCTCTTAAAGTTTTCAAAGACAAACTTGATTGGTTGAAATTCAAATATAAGACAACCATATCAATTGAAAAATCTCTTAAAGTTTTCAAAGACAAACTTGATTGGTTGAAATTCAAATATAAGACAACCATATCAATTGAAAAATCTCTTAAAGTTTTCAAAGACAAACTTGATTGGTTGAAATTCAAATATAAGACAACCATATCAATTGAAAAATCTCTTAAAGTTTTCAAAGACAAACTTGATTGGTTGAAATTCAAATATAAGACAACCATATCAATTGAAAAATCTCTTAAAGTCTTCAAAGACAACTTGATTGGTTGAAATTCAAATATAAGACAACCATATCAATTGAAAAATCTCTTAAAGTCTTCAAAGACAAACTTGATTGATTGAAATTCACATGCAAGACAACCATATCAATTATGGTTGAAAAATCTTAAGAAGAAAAGTTTTCAAAGAAAAGCAAATTGATTGATTGAAAATCAAGAAGAATGCAAGACAACATGATGGCTATAAATACTACCCTTTCTTCATTTCTAAACATCAAGCATACAAGAGAAATCAAAGATAGAAAAGATAACATCTTATACATCAATCCATCCTTCTCAAGCTTATATTTTCATATCATTCAAAATCCTTGATTGAAAATTTCTCTAAACACTTTTTGAGCCATATTGATCAAATCCTTGATATACTATTAGAGTGAGCATATTGTGTACAATTACTCTTTGAGAGAGCCTTATCTTGTACAACAAATACTTTGTTGAAACCTGTGAGTATTTTGTTAGGGTTTTGGTATAAATCCTAAGGAGTGAAAAGGATTTTTCACTCGGTGGTTACTCTTCACTGTGTAAGGAAGATTTGTAACGGTTTTATCTTCACCCGAAAGAAGATTGTCAAATAGTGGATTTGGGAATCCTCAAGAAGTGTTCTTGAGGCGGGGACGTAGGCACGGGAGCCGAACCTCGATAACAATCATCGTGTTTGATTTTCTCTCTCTCTATCTCTTACATATTTAATTGCTTATATATATACTTGTGCTTGATTTCATATCATATTTATATTGCAATTGAATTGTGATCAAACATTTGCTAAATCAACATTTGCTATTTGAAGATAGTTTTTAATTCCGCATTTAAATCGAAAAAGTTTGCCTCAACCTAAATCACCCCCCCTCTTAGGTTGATATTTGGGTAACAATTGGTATCAGAGCCAAGGCTCTACATATAGATTTAACAATCTTAGAGTTAAGATCATGGCAAACACACCTAGACCTCAAATGCTTGAAGGTCAATCTACTCATAGACCACCTTTATTCATTGGTAGTGATTATGGCTATTGGAAAAATAGAATGATCATGTATATTAAGGGTCAAGACTATCATGTTTGGAAAATCATTGCAAATGGTCCTCATATTCCCACAAAAACTGTGGAAGGAGCAACCTTAGCAAAATTAGAAAGTGAATGGAATGAGGCTGATGTAAGACTCATTGAATTAAATTGTAAAGCTATGAGTACTTTATATTGTGCTCTTGACCCAATTGAATACAATAGAGTCTCGGGTTGTGACTCGGCTAAAGAAATTTGGGACAAACTTGAAGTTACTTATGAAGGAACTAATCAAGTTAAGGAATCTAAAATGAACATGCTTGTCCATGAATATGAATTGTTTGTTATGAAGAAAGATGAAAATATTAGTGAAATGTCTACTAGGTTTACTAATATTGTGAATAGCTTGAAGGCCCTTGGAAAAATTTATACTAACCAAGAAAATGTGAGAAAAATTCTCAGGTCATTACCAAAGAGGTGGGAAGCAAAGATGACAGCAATTTCTGAAGCTAGAGATCTTAAGGTGTTGACCTTAGAAGAACTATTCGGATCACTTATGACGTATGAGCTTGAAATGAATAGTAAAGTGGAGGAAGAAGAAGTCAAACCAAAGAAAAACTTCGCCCTCAAATCCTCTCATCATGACCACGACAATAGTGAAGAGGAAAGAGATGAAGAAGAAGAAATTGCCCTGATGACTAGAAACTTCAAAAAGTTCTTAAAGAAGAAAAAGGGGTTTGGAAGAAGATTCCCTAAGAAAGGAGAAAATAAAGGAGAATCAAGCAAAACTGAAACTCCTACCTGCTACAAATGCAAGAAGCAGGGGCATTACAAAAATGAGTGTCCTCAAGTAAACAAAGAGAAAATGAAGTACAAAAAGAAAGCTCTAAAGGTAACTTGGGATGACTCCGATGAAAGTGATTCGGATAACAACTCAAGTGACAATGAAGTGGCAAATCTTTGTCTTTTGGGATACATAAATGAATCCAACATAAGTGAGGATGAGCACGCAAGCTTTTGTCCGCTAGCATTTAATGACGATGAAAGCGCCACCGAAGATCTTTGCTTAATGGCACATGGAGATGAGGTAACTTCTAAACTTAATTCTTTAGATGATGAATCTTATAGCTATGATGAATTACAAAATGCTTTTGAAGAATTGGTTGAAGAATTTGAGAAAAATGTTTTGAAAAATAAAGCTTTTAAAAAGAAAGTCACATCTCTTTCAAACGAATTAAATGATTTGAAAAACAAAAATGAAATTCTAGAAAAACAAATTAATTCTTTGAATGATAAAAATCTGTTTTTAGAAGAAGAAATAATTAAGTTGGAAGTTAAGTCACAAAATTTTATTGAGAAAATGAAAGCAAATGATGTGGAAACATCATCACAAATTGTTCACAATTCAAATCTTTTGATTAATGAAAATAAAGAACTAAAACTCAAGGTTGAAAACTTAACTAAAATTTTGACTAACTTTACAAATGGAAAGAAAAATTTGGATAATTTGTTGGGTAGTCAAAGATGTGTTTTTGACAAAGCGGGTATTGGATATAACCCGAAAATAAAAGAAAAACATTATCAAAAATTTTTCATTAATGAAAACCTCTTGAAATCTCCCATATGTAAACATTGTGGAAAAATAGGGCATAATATTCATACATGTCCTATGAAAAATATGATTTGGATTATTAAAGGAACCTCACCACCAACTAACCCAAGAGGACCCAAGAAGATTTGGGTACCAAAAAGAGTTACTTAAAATTGTTTTGTAGGTATGCTTGATATCCAAATCTACCAAGAAGAAGTGGTTTCTTGACAGTGGATGTTCAAGGCATATGACAGGTGACAAAAACAAGTTCACTTCTCTTACTCTAAAAGATGGAGGAAATGTCAAATTCGGTGATAACTCAAAAGGAAAGATCATCGGTATAGGTAATATTGGTAAAACACATTCTCTTGTTATTGAAGATGTTCTCTTGGTTGATGGTTTGAAACATAACTTGCTAAGTATTAGCCAATTGTGTGATAAAGGCTATAATGTAATATTTAAATCAATCATGTGCATTATAGTAAATGAAATTGATAATCAAGTTTTATTTGTGGCATTTAGAAATGAAAATGTCTACACTATTGATTTTGATAATATGACTTCAAAAGAATCAATTTGCCTTGCTGCCATAAATGAAAATAGTTGGTTGTGGCATAGAAGATTAGGACATGCCAATATGGAATTACTCTCAAAATTGTCTAAACTTGATTTAGTAAAAGGTTTGCCGGTTACTAAATTTGTTAAAGATAAAATATGTGATGCATGTCAACTAGGTAAACAAACTAAGTCATCTTTTAAGAAAAAGAAAGTTATTTCTACTTCAAGACCTCTAGAATTATTGCATATGGATTTATTTGGTCCTATTAGAACCGCTAGCTTAAGTGGCAAATTGTATGCATTTGTAATTGTTGATGATTACTCTCGCTATACATGGGTATTATTTCTTGCTCACAAAAATGAAGCTCATAAAGCATTTGTTAAACATTGTAGAAGAATTCAAAATGAAAAAGGTTATACAATTAACAATGTTAGAAGTGATAGAGGTAGAGAATTTGATAATCAAGATATTGAACTATATTGTGATCAAAATGGTTTTGGACACAATTTCTCGGCACCTCGTACTCCTCAACAAAATGGAGTAGTAGAACGTAAAAATAGATCACTTCAAGAAATGTCTAGAACTATGCTTAATGAACATAATTTACCTCAATACTTTTGGGCTGAAGCTGTTAACACCGCTTGCTATGTTATAAATAGAACCATCATTAGAAACACTTTAAATAAAACTCCTTATGAACTATGGAATAATCGAAAACCTAACATTGGATATTTCAAAGTTTTTGGATGTAAGTGCTTTGTATTGAATGATAGAGATAATCTTGGTAAATTCGATGCTAAATCCGATGAAGGTATATTCCTTGGTTATTCTACAAATAGTAAAGCATATAGAGTGTTCAATAAACGAACTATGGTTGTTGATGAATCTATGCATGTTGTTTTTGATGAAACTAATCCATTCCATATCAAAAATAATTGTGATGATGAGCCAATTTCTCTTGAAAATAAAGCTAGTTCATCTAACCAAGTTGATTTAAGTGAAAAAGTCAAAGATCAAGTAGATGAACCAAAAGATGAAGAAAAAGCGCTTCCTCCAACCAACAATGAAGAATTACCAAAAAGTTGGAACGTAGTCCATAGTCATCCTAAAGAATTGATCATTGGTGAAAGTTGAACATGGAGTAAGCACAAGATCAAAGCTCAAGGACATCTGCAACAACATGGCGTTTCTCTCACAAATTGAACCAAAGAACATAAATGAAGCTATTGAAGATGAATCATGGATCTTGGCAATGCAAGAAGAGCTAAACCAATTTGAAAGAAACAAGGTATGGACTCTTGCACCTAGACCCAAGGACCACTCCGTTCATTGGTACAAAATGGGTATTCCGAAACAAAAAGGATGAAGAAGGTATAATAGTAAGGAACAAAGCAAGGTTAGTCGCTCAAGGTTATAATCAAGAGGAAGGTATTGATTATGGAGAGACTTATGCTCCAGTTGCTAGATTAGAAGCTATACGCATGTTACTTGCTTTTGCATGTTTTAAAAATTTTAAATTATTTCAAATGGATGTCAAAAGTGCCTTTTTAAATGGTTTTATTGCCGAAGAAGTTTATGTAGAACAACCTCCTGGATTTGAAAATCATGAATTTCCAAACCACGTTTTTAAATTATCAAAAGCTTTATATGGTTTAAAACAAGCTCCAAGAGCTTGGTATGAACGACTAAGTGGTTTCCTTATTGAAAAGGGTTTTACACGTGGAAAACTTGACACAACATTATTTCTAATGTTTGATGGAAAAGACATGCTTATTGTGCAAATCTATGTTGATGATATTATATTTGGTTCTACTAATGAAAACTTGTGCAAAGAATTCTCTAAGACTATGCAGGATGAATTCGAAATGAGTATGATGGGTGAGCTAAAATTCTTTCTCGGACTTCAAATAAAGCAAACCGAAGATGGGATATTCTTAAATCAATCCAAATATGTCATAGACTTACTAAAAAGATTTGGATTGACAAATGCTAAAGCATATGGAACTCCCATGAGTCCTTCAACAAAGCTTGACAAAGATGAGAAAGGTAAACCGGTGGACGTTAAGCTATATCGAGGTATGATTGGTAGTTTACTTTATTTAACCGCAAGTAGACCCGATATAATGTTTAGTGTATGTCTTTGCGCTCGATTTCAATCCTTGTCCTAAAGAATCACACTTAATTGCAGTCAAACGAATATTTCGATATTTGCTTGGAACCATTGATTTAGGATTATGGTACCCTAAGTCAAATTCATTTGACTTAATAAGCTACACGGATGCGGATTTTGCTGGTTGCAAAATTGATCGCAAAAGCACTAGTGGTACTTGTCACTTTCTAGGACACTCACTAGTATCATGGTTTAGTAAAAAGCAAAATTCTGTGGCCTTATCAACGGCGGAAGCCGAATATGTAGCGGCCGGTAGTTGTTGTGCTCAATCTCTCTACATAAAACAACAACTAGAGGATTTTAAAATTCTTTTTGATCATATTCCCATAAGGTGTGATAACACAAGTGCCATAAGTTTAAGTAAAAATCCTATCCAACACTCTCGCACAAAGCACATTGAAATTAGATACCATTTTATAAGAGATCATGTACAAAAAGGGGACATTGAACTTGAATTTGTGAGCACCGATAGTCAATGGGCGGATATTCTCACGAAACCTCTCATTGAAGAACGATTTTGCACAATTCGACGTGAAATAGGTATGGCTAGATACGTTGATATCAAATAAGCTTAAATTTATTATCCTTCTCTTTGATTCAACTATGTTAAATCTATATATACCTTAAGAATTGAATATAAAATGATTTTATGCATATCATGTTCATAAAATTGTTCATTTTATATCTTCCTAGTTATATTGTTTGAACATTAAATTATATGCCCAGTTCTATGTATATTTGCGTATATGTTCATGCATAAAATAAGAAATAAAACTCATCATTTAAACAAACTTGAGTTTATTAAAAAGAAAGCCATAAAGGAGAAGTCAACACAAAAGGAAAAACCACTACACTTCCCACTACATTTATTTGGGGATAGAGCGAGAAGTCAATTCCTTCACCTCAGCTAGTAGCTTCTCGTACTGCTTCTGCAGCTTATTAGTGGTCTTGCTCTGCTCTGTGGACCGGATTACCAAATCATCGGCATAAGAATCCACGAGCGCCTTCAGCCTTTTGTTCTCCTCCTTGACCTCCCCTACTTTCTTCTTACTCTCCTTCAGCAACCTTTGTAAAATGGTGACTTGAGAACGCAGCGCTTTCACTTCCATATTCCTAACATGAAGACGACGTCCCATGTTAGAAACAGTGGCAGTACACTGAATCGTGAGTGCCAATGATTCATTTATTATTTGTGGGTCAGTCCTCCCAGCTAAAACCTTTGCATCCTCCGGAGTACAAAGACCGGCAGCTACTGCGGTGGCAGTCTCACCATTCAATATCACTGAATCAGTTACTGATACAGGGCCATTAATTGAAAGGAAGTAAGGACGCCAGACTTCTGGCATCACACTAGGTGTATCATTTAGATTAATTGTTTCTGGTTTGTTTTGAGAAGAAGAGGAAGCCATTCTAGAAAATCTAATAAGAGATTAAGCTAAAAGTTTGAAAAGGATGAAGTTCGAAAAGGATGAAGTTCATCGAAAATTAGTGTGTGTTAAATAAACCTCAGATTTTTGAACACCAGCCTGTACCTATCACCCGACTCCCGAGATTTTTCTTCAAAATTCAACGTTCAAATCTCGAGATTTAACGTATACGGAAATATCACTGACTCAGAACTCGATGCGTCGACAAGATCTGTTTTCTGAAAAAGCAGAAATTTTTTTTCAAACTTCCTGATTTATCGGTGTCTATGGCGTGCGTAATTGGATAAGTCTGACACATAGCAAAATCTGAACCCTTCATTCACACTTACGACACGTAGCAAAATCTGAACCATTCATTCACACTTATGACACATAGCAAAATCTGAACCATTCATTCACACTTATGACACGTAGCAAAATCTGAACCATTCTTTCAAACAGCGCGTCTGTCCTATAAATTCGCTTCACCTCTCCACTACATACTCACACCTCTCAGATAATATTTTCTCTCATTCTTTAGACCCAAATATCAACCTAAGAGGGGGGGTGATTTAGGTTGAGACAAACTTTTTCGATTTAAATGCGGAATTAAAAACTATTCTTCAATTAGCAAATGTTGATTTAGCAAATGTTTGATCACAATTCAATTGCAATATAGATATGATATGAAAATCAAAGCACAAGTATATATATAAGCAATTAAATAATGTAAGAGATAGAGAGAGAGAAAATCAAACACGATGATTGTTATCGAGGTTCGGCTTCCCGTGCCTACGTCCCCGCCTCAAGAACACTTCTCGAGGATTCCCAAATTCCACTAATTTGACAATCTTCTTTCGGGTGAAGATCAAAACCGTTACAAATCTTCCTTACACGGTGAAGAGTAACCACCGAGTGAAAAATCCTTTTCACTCTTAGTGACCCAAAATCTTCCTTACAAGGTGAAGAGTAACCACCCAGTGAAAAACTTTTCACTACTTAGGATTTATACCAAAACCCTAACAAAATACTCACATGGTTTCAACAAAGTATTTGTTGTACAAGATAAGGCTCTCTCAAAGAGTAATTGTACACAATATGCTCACTCTAATAGTATATCAAGGATTTGATCAATATGGCTCAAAAAGTGTTTAGAGAAATTTTCAATCAAGGATTTTGAATGATATGAAAATATAAGCTTGAGAAGGATGGATTGATGTATAAGATGTTATCTTTTCTATCTTTGATTTCTCTTGTATGCTTGATGTTTAGAAATGAAGAAAGGGTAGTATTTATAGCCATCATGTTGTCTTGCATTCTTCTTGATTTTCAATCAATCAATTTGTTTTCTTTGAAAACTTTTCTTCTTAAGATTTTTCAACCATAATTGATATGGTTGTCTTGCATGTGAATTTCAATCAATTAAGTTTGTCTTTGAAGACTTTAAGAGATTTTTCAATTGATATTGTTGTCTTATATTTGAATTTCAACCAATCAAGTTGTCTTTGAAGACTTTAAGAGATTTTTCAATTGATATGGTTGTCTTATATTTGAATTTCAACCAATCAAATTTGTCTTTGAAAGACTTTAAGAGATTTTTCAATTGATATGGTTGTCTTATATTTGAATTTCAACCAATCAAGTTTGTCTTTGAAAACTTTAAGAGATTTTTCAATTGATATGGTTGTCTTATATTTGAATTTCAACCAATCAAGTTGTCTTTGAAAACTTTAAGAGATTTTTCAATTGATATGGTTGTCTTATATTTGAATTTCAACCAATCAAGTTTGTCTTTGAAAACTTTAAGAGATTTTTCAATTGAAGTTGGTTTTAAAGTTGAGCCTTAAAGATCAAATCTTAATAAACTTTACAAAACCTAACTCTTACTTCTCATATGTCTCGGATCATTGTCTTTGAGCTTGATTTCTTTGTCTTGAGTCTTGATGACTTTGATCTTCAATGAATTTGCAACTTATCAACTTTGCATTTGCTTGATATTTGAATTGGCCATCTTGGTCCAATTAAATCAATAGTCAAAATTAAGCTTTAAAACATAAATCATTAGTTCATATGAAAATATCATTAATGAACAACTTAAAATCATGGTTATCATCAAAACTACATGAATGTCCTTGGATTAATTAGCCAATTAATAATTATTGAAACCTTGAGGCTAACAATCTCCCCCTTTTTGATGATGACACATATGATATGATATTTTTATACGATTTATGATTTTGAAGCTTTTCTTGAAAAGCTCCCCCTAAAATAATGCATATCTTTATATTAGAGATTTTTAAATCTCCCCCTATCTTTATGCATAGATCAATTTGTCATTTAAGTATTATCAAGCAATCAATATATATGCGTATTTTTGCCAATTATTGCAAGATATGATAATTCACCAATAGATATGATATTCATTAATAGATCAAAAAAAAATGTCATATCTTTCTCCCCCTTGGCATCATCAAAAATATAATATTATATTCAATATCTCCAAACATCATTCAACATTTTAAACAACCAAAATTAAAAAAAAATTTATTTCTCCTTTGATTTAGTTCAAACATACCCCAACTAACTAATATAACATATTTTTCTCCTATTTGGTACAAAGAAATAAAACAAATACATTCATATTTGTAAGATTCTTCATCCTAGTGGTTTCGGTTGGATTGGAGGGTTCGGTTGAAGATGCTTCAGGAAAGGATATGATGTCCCTTGCCATATGCCTAAAATGCTGATGATTTAAGCAATCTGGAAAGGACATGGGATGATGCCCATATATTATGTACTCTCTCTCTTCTGTCATACAAAGCTTCAGGTGTATCAACAGTTGTATGAACGGGATGATTCGGATGAGGAAGATATATTTGGAGTGTATGCTAAAGATCTTCCCATCAACCTGGTGTATGAGAGAGGTACTTCAACCGAGAAGCATGATCAATAATAATCTTGCTTCGTGGAAACTTGATCAATAATAATTTTGCTTCTATCTGAGAAGATCAAGTATTTGATTTTATGAATCTCTAAATGATGCTGCATCCTCTTAGAGTGTTATCTAAAGAATGAGAGAAAATATTATCGGAGAGGTGTGAGTATGTAGTGGAGAGGTGAAGCGAATTTATAGGACAGACGCGCTGTTTGAAAGAATGGTTCAGATTTTGCTACGTGTCATAAGTGTGAATGAATGGTTCAGATTTTGCTATGTGTCATAAGTGTGAATGAATGGTTCAGATTTTGCTACGTGTCGTAAGTGTGAATGAAGGGTTCAGATTTTGCTATGTGTCAGACTTATCCAATTACGCACGCCATAGACACCGATAAATCAGGAAGTTTGAAAAAAAAATTTCTGCTTTTTCAGAAAACAGATCTTGTCGACGCATCGAGTTCTGAGTCAGTGATATTTCCGTATACGTTAAATCTCGAGATTTGAACGTTGAATTTTGAAGAAAAATCTCGGGAGTCGGGTGATAGGTACAGGCTGGTTGTTCAAAAATCTGAGGTTTATTTAACACACACTAATTTTCGATGAACTTCATCATTTTCAAACTCTTAGCTTAATCTCTTATTAGATTTTCTAGAATGGCTTCCTCTTCTTCTCAAAACAAACCAGAAACAATTAATCTAAATGATACGCCTAGTGTGATGCCAGAAGTCTGGCGTCCTTACTTCCTTTCAATTAATGGCCCTGTATCAGTAACTGATTCAGTGATATTGAATGGTGAGACTGCCACCGCAGTAGCTGCCGGTCTTTGTACTCCGGAGGATGCAAAGGATTTTAGCTGGGAGGACTGACCCACAAATAATAAATGAATCATTGGCACTCACGATTCAGTGTACTGCCACTGTTTCTAACATGGGACGTCGTCTTCATGTTAGGAATATGGAAGTGAAAGCGCTGCGTTCTCAAGTCACCATTTTACAAAGGTTGCTGAAGGAGAGTAAGAAGAAAGTAGGGGAGGTCAAGGAGGAGAACAAAAGGCTGAAGGCGCTCGTGGATTCTTATGCCGATGATTTGGTAATCCGGTCCACAGAGCAGAGCAAGACCACTAATAAGCTGCAGAAGCAGTACGAGAAGCTACTAGCTGAGGTGAAGGAATTGACTTCTCGCTCTATCCCCAAATAAATGTAGTGGGAAGTGTAGTGGTTTTTCCTTTTGTGGTGGACTTCTCCTTTATGGCTTTCTTTTTAATAAAACTCAAGTTTGTTTAAATGATGAGTTTTATTTCTTATTTTATGCATGAACATATACGCAAATATACATAGAACTGGGCATATAATTTAATGTTCAAACAATATAACTAGGAAGATATAAAATGAACAATTTTATGAACATGATATGCATAAAATCATTTTATATTCAATTCTTAAGGTATATATAGATTTAACATAGTTGAATCAAAGAGAAGGATAATAAATTTAAGCTTATTTGATATCAACGTATCTAGCCATACCTATTTCACGTCGAATTGTGCAAAATCGTTCTTCAATGAGAGGTTTCGTGAGAATATCCGCCCATTGACTATCGGTGCTTCACAAATTCAAGTTCAATGTCCCCTTTTTGCACATGATCTCTTATAAAATGGTATCTAATTTCAATGTGCTTTGTGCGAGAGTGTTGGATAGGATTTTTACTTAAACTTATGGCACTTGTGTTATCACACCTTATGGGAATATGATCAAAAAGAATTTTAAAATCCTCTAGTTGTTGTTTTATGTAGAGAGATTGAGCACAACAACTACCGGCCGCTACATATTCGGCTTCCGCCGTTGATAAGGCCACAGAATTTTGCTTTTTACTAAACCATGATACTAGTGAGTGTCCTAGAAAGTGACAAGTACCACTAGTGCTTTTGCGATCAATTTTGCAACCAGCAAAATCCGCATCCGTGTAGCTTATTAAGTCAAATGAATTTGACTTAGGGTACCATAATCCTAAATCAATGGTTCCAAGCAAATATCGAAATATTCGTTTGACTGCAATTAAGTGTGATTCTTTAGGACAAGGATTGAAATCGGAGCGCAAAGACATACACTAAACATTATATCGGGTCTACTTGCGGTTAAATAAAGTAAACTACCAATCATACCTCGATATAGCTTAACGTCCACCGGTTTACCTTTCTCATCTTTGTCAAGCTTTGTTGAAGGACTCATGGGAGTTCCATATGCTTTAGCATTTGTCAATCCAAATCTTTTTAGTAAGTCTATGACATATTTGGATTGATTTAAGAATATCCCATCTTCGGTTTGCTTTATTTGAAGTCCGAGAAAGAATTTTAGCTCACCCATCATACTCATTTCGAATTCATCCTGCATAGTCTTAGAGAATTCTTTGCACAAGTTTTCATTAGTAGAACCAAATATAATATCATCAACATAGATTTGCACAATAAGCATGTCTTTTCCATCAAACATTAGAAATAATGTTGTGTCAAGTTTTCCACGTGTAAAACCCTTTTCAATAAGGAAACCACTTAGTCGTTCATACCAAGCTCTTGGAGCTTGTTTTAAACCATATAAAGCTTTTGATAATTTAAAAACGTGGGTTTGGAAATTCATGATTTTCAAATCCAGGAGGTTGTTCTACATAAACTTCTTCGGCAATAAAACCATTTAAAAAGGCACTTTTGACATCCATTTGAAATAATTTAAAATTTTTAAAACATGCAAAAGCAAGTAACATGCGTATAGCTTCTAATCTAGCAACTGGAGCATAAGTCTCTCCATAATCAATACCTTCCTCTTGATTATAACCTTGAGCGACTAACCTTGCTTTGTTCCTTACTATTATACCTTCTTCATCCTTTTTGTTTCGGAATACCCATTTTGTACCAATGACGGAGTGGTCCTTGGGTCTAGGTGCAAGAGTCCATACCTTGTTTCTTTCAAATTGGTTTAGCTCTTCTTGCATTGCCAAGATCCATGATTCATCTTCAATAGCTTCATTTATGTTCTTTGGTTCAATTTGTGAGAGAAACGCCATGTTGTTGCAGATGTTCCTTGAGCTTTGATCTTGTGCTTACTCCATGTTCAATTTCACCAATGATCAATTCTTTAGGATGACTATGGACTACGTTCCAACTTTTTGGTAATTCTTCATTGTTGGTTGGAGGAAGCGCTTTTTCTTCATCTTTTGGTTCATCTACTTGATCTTTGACTTTTTCACTTAAATCAACTTGGTTAGATGAACTAGCTTTATTTTCAAGAGAAATTGGCTCATCATCACAATTATTTTTTATATGGAATGGATTAGTTTCATCAAAAACAACATGCATAGATTCATCAACAACCATAGTTCGTTTATTGAACACTCTATATGCTTTACTATTTGTAGAATAACCAAGGAATATACCTTCATCGGATTTAGCATCGAATTTACCAAGATTATCTCTATCATTCAATACAAAGCACTTACATCCAAAAACTTTGAAATATCCAATGTTAGGTTTTCGATTATTCCATAGTTCATAAGGAGTTTTATTTAAAGTGTTTCTAATGATGGTTCTATTTATAACATAGCAAGCGGTGTTAACAGCTTCAGCCCAAAAGTATTGAGGTAAATTATGTTCATTAAGCATAGTTCTAGACATTTCTTGAAGTGATCTATTTTTACGTTCTACTACTCCATTTTGTTGAGGAGTACGAGGTGCCGAGAAATTGTGTCCAAAACCATTTTGATCACAATATAGTTCAATATCTTGATTATCAAATTCTCTACCTCTATCACTTCTAACATTGTTAATTGTATAACCTTTTTCATTTTGAATTCTTCTACAATGTTTAACAAATGCTTTATGAGCTTCATTTTTATGAGCAAGAAATAATACCCATGTATAGCGAGAGTAATCATCAACAATTACAAATGCATACAATTTACCACTTAAGCTAGCGGTTCTAATAGGACCAAATAAATCCATATGCAAGAGTTCTAGAGGTCTTGAAGGTAGAAATAACTTTCTTTTTCTTAAAAGGATGATTTAGTTTGTTTACCTAGTTGACATGCATCACATATTTTATCTTTAACAAATTTAGTAACCTGGCAAGCCTTTTACTAAATCAAGTTTAGACAATTTTGAGAGTAATTCCATATTGGCATGTCCTAATCTTCTATGCCACAACCAACTATTTTCATTTATGGCAGCAAGGCAAATTGATTCTTTTGAAGTCATATTATCAAAATCAATAGTGTAGACATTTTCATTTCTAAATGCCACAAACAAAACTTGATTATCAATTTCATTTACTATAATGCACATGATTGATTTAAATATTACATTATAGCCTTTATCACACAATTGGCTAATACTTAGCAAGTTATGTTTCAAACCATCAACCAAGAGAACATCTTCAATAACAAGAGAATGTGTTTTACCAATATTACCTATACCGATGATCTTTCCTTTTGAGTTATCACCGAATTTGACATTTCCTCCATCTTTTAGAGTAAGAGAAGTGAACTTGTTTTTGTCACCTGTCATATGCCTTGAACATCCACTGTCAAGAAACCACTTATCCTTGGTAGATTTGGATATCAAGCATACCTACAAAACAACTTCAAATAACCTTCTTTGGTACCCAAATTTTCTTGGGTCCACTAGGGTTAGCTTTTGGAGGAGTAGTTCCTTTGACTACCCAAATCATATTTTTCATGGGACATGTATGAATATTATGCCCTAATTTTCCACAATGTTTACATATGGGAGATTTCAAGAAGTTTTCATTAATGAAAAATTTTTGATAGTGTTTTTCTTTTATTTTCGGGTTATATCCAATACCCGCTTTGTCAAAAACACATCTTTGACTACCTAACAAATTATCCAAATTTTTCTTTCCATTTGTAAAGTTAGTCAAAATTTTGTTTAAGTTTTCAACTTTGAGTTTTAATTCTTTATTTTCATTTACTAAGAGATTTGAATCATAAGCTATTTGTGATGATGTTTCCACATCTTTTGCTTTCATTTTCTCAATGAAGCTTTGTGATTCAATTTTCAACTTAATTATTTCTTTTTCTAAAGATAGATTTTTATCATTTAAAGAAATAATTTGTTTTTCTAAAATTTCATTTTTGCTTTTGAAATCATCTAATTCGTTTGAAAGAGATGTGACTTTCTTTTTAAAAACTTTATTTTTCAAAACATTCTTCTCAAATTCTTCAACCAATTCTTCAAAAGCATTTTGTAATTCATCATAGCTATAAGATTCATCTTCTAAAGAATTAAGTTTAGAAGTTACCTCATCTTCATATGCCATTAAGCAAAAAGCTTCGGTAGAATCTTCTTCATCGTTGGATGTTTGAGGGCTAATGCTTGTACATTCATCTTTCTCTATTTGAGGCAATTTGTGATCATGAACAAGCATGCTCATCTTTGATTCTTGACTTGCTTCTTCATATGTAGCTTCAAGTCTTTCCCAAATTTCTTTAGCTGAATTACAACTTGAAATTTCATCAAATTCCTTTGAGTCAAACGCACAATATAAACAATTCATAGCTTTATAATTTAATTCAATGAGTTTGACATCATTTTCATCCCATTCAGTTTCTTGTTTGGGTATTTCTTGTTCTTCTACTATTTTAGTAGGAACATGAGGACCATTTACAATGATTTTCCATATGAGATAATCTTGACCTTTAATGTACGTAGTCATTCTAGTTTTCCAATAACTATAATCACTACTATTGAACAAGGGTGGTCTATTTGTAGATTGACCTTCAACCATTTGAGGTCTAAATGTGTTTGCCATGATCTTAACTCTAAGATTGTTAAATCTATATGTAGAGCCTTGGCTCTGATACCAATTGTTACCCAAATATCAACCTAAGAGGGGGGGTGATTTAGGTTGAGGCAAACTTTTTCGATTTAAATGCGGAATTAAAAACTATTTTCAATTAGCAAAAACAAATTTAAGAACACAATTCAATTGCAATAAGATATGATAGAAAATCAAACACAAGCATATATAAGCAATTGAATAAGTAAGAGATAGAGATAGAGAAAATCAAACACGATGATTGTTATCGAGGTTCGGCTTCCCGTGCCTACGTCCCCGCCTCAAGATCACTTCTCGAGGATTCCCAAATTCACTAATTTGACAATCTTCTTTCGGGTGAAGATCAAAACCGTTACAAATCTTCTTTACACGGTGAAGAGTAACCACCGAGTGAAAAATCCTTTTCACTCTTAGGATTTATACCAAGACCCACAAATCTTCCTTACAAGGTGAAGAGTAACCACCCAGTGAAAAATCCTTTTCACTACTTAGGATTTATACCAAAACCCTAACAAAAACACTCAATGGTTTCAACAAAGTATTTGTTGTACAAGATAAGGCTCTCTCAAAGAGTAATTGTACACAATATGCTCACTCTAATAGTATATCAAGGATTTGATCAATATGGCTCAAAAAGTGTTTAGAGAAATTTTCAATCAAGGATTTTGAATGATATGAAAATATAAGCTTGAGAAGGATGGATTGATGTATAAGATGTTATCTTTTCTATCTTTGATTTCTCTTGTATGCTTGATGTTTAGAAATGAAGAAAGGGTAGTATTTATAGCCATCATGTTGTCTTGCATTCTTCTTGATTTTCAATCAATCAATTTGCTTTCTTTGAAAACTTTTCTTCTTAAGATTTTTCAACCATAATTGATATGGTTGTCTTGCATGTGAATTTCAATCAATTAAGTTTGTCTTTGAAGACTTTAAGAGATTTTTCAATTGATATGGTTGTCTTATATTTGAATTTCAACCAATCAAAGTTGTCTTTGAAGACTTTAAGAGATTTTTCAATTGATATGGTTGTCTTATATTTGAATTTCAACCTAATCAAATTTGTCTTTGAAAGACTTTAAGAGATTTTTCAATTGATATGGTTGTCTTATATTTGAATTTCAACCAATCAAGTTTGTCTTTGAAAACTTTAAGAGATTTTTCAATTGATATGGTTGTCTTATATTTGAATTTCAACCAATCAAGTTTGTCTTTGAAAACTTTAAGAGATTTTTCAATTGATATGGTTGTCTTATATTTGAATTTCAACCAATCAAGTTTGTCTTTGAAAACTTTAAGAGATTTTTCAATTGAAGTTGGTTTTAAAGTTGAGCCTTAAAGATCAAATCTTAATAAACTTTACAAAACCTAACTCTTACTTCTCATATGTCTCGGATCATTGTCTTTGAGCTTGATTTCTTTGTCTTGAGTCTTGATGACTTTCATCTTCAATGAATTTGCAACTTATCAACTTTGCATTTGCTTGATATTTGAATTGGCCATCTTGGTCCAATTAAATCAATAGTCAAAATTAAGCTTTAAAACATAAATCATTAGTTCATATGAAAATATCATTAATGAACAACTTAAAATCATGGTTATCATCAAAACTACATGAAGGTCCTTGGATTAATTAACCAATTAATAATTATTGTTAGCCTCAAGGTTTCAATAATTATTAATTGGCTAATTAATCCAAGGACATTCATGTAGTTTTGATGATACCATGATTTTAAGTTGATTAATGATATTTTCATATGAACTATGATAAAGAAACATGAAATTGGACCAAGACCAATCAAAATCAATAAATCAAATGACAAGTTGCAAATTCATTGAAGATCAAAGTCATCAAGGCTCAAGACAAAGAAATCAAGCTCAAAGACAATGATCCGAGACATATGAGAAGTAAGAGTTAGGTTTTGTAAAGTTTATTAAGATTTGATCTTTAAGGCTCAACTTTAAAAACCAACTTCAATTGAAAAATCTCTTAAAGTTTTCAAAGACAAACTTGATTGGTTGAAATTCAAATATAAGACAACCATATCAATTGAAAAATCTCTTAAAGTCTTCAAAGACAAACTTGATTGGTTGAAATTCAAATATAAGACAACCATATCAATTGAAAAATCTCTTAAAGTCTTCAAAGACAAATTTGATTGGTTGAAATTCAAATATAAGACAACCATATCAATTGAAAAATCTCTTAAAGTTTTCAAAGACAAACTTGATTGGTTGAAATTCAAATATAAGACAACCATATCAATTGAAAAATCTCTTAAAGTTTTCAAAGACAAACTTGATTGGTTGAAATTCAAATATAAGACAACCATATCAATTGAAAAATCTCTT